>JADBJO010003003.1:147500-155000 GCA_016801955.1 Conus betulinus | reverse complement strand
TCTATTAATATTCATGTGGAAGAAGAAATGAATGCTGGCATTTATTCAACTATATATGTTTATTTCATTTCTGTAATGAATAGGTGGTAGACATAACGTGAAAAACGCATGAGCAATGATATGGTTGAAGTTCTTCACAGCATTTCCGTGGACTCTGACAAATTTTTCACGGTGCCCACCTCCTCTCTATTTATGTCGGTACATGCTGGGTGTTTTTTTGTTCCATAATCTACCGAGCGCAGACATGGCCTTCAGATTTGTAACTTGCGTATGTGACCTGCTGTGTGCATATACACATAAAGGGGATTGGGGGGGGTCAGTCACCGGTAGGTCTGTATCTAAGAGGACAGGGAGATCAAGAAAAAAAACCCGCTCCTATCAGGTGTTGTGTTGAAAGGATTTGAACCAACGGCCCTCAGGTGGAGAAGAAGGTGTTCTATAACTACCTGACTATCACAATGTTTTGTGCTGTAGAAAGCTAGCGAACAGATGGAACTAAAAAGAAAAAAAACCTTGAAGTGTTGGTCGATTGTATAGTTATAGTCCCATGTACACGCAGGCGAAAACGCATATACACAAAATACTTCATTCCCACATCCTTGATGTGCACCCAAACCGAGACATCCGTCAGCAGAGCAGTTAACCAAGCCCAGAGACATTGGAACATTGAAAAGAAATCCCACAGTGTGTGTGTGTGTGTGTGTGTGTGTGTGTGTGTGTGTGTGTGTGTGTGTGTGTGTGTGTGTGTGTGTGTGTGTGTGTGTGTGTGTGTGTGTGACAGAGTGTGAGAGAGAGAGAGAGAGAGAGAGAGAGAGAGACAGACAGACAGACAGACAGACAGACAGACAGACAGAGACAGAGACAGAGAGAGAGACAGACTGACTGAGAGAGAGAGAGAGAGAGAGAGAGAGAGAGAGAGAGAGAGAGCATTTCATCAGTCATTAACCCTTTGCCCCCCGCTTCTGACTTCCTCCCCCCGATCCCGCCCACTCCCCATCCCAAACCTCCACCACCCCCCCCCCCATCACTTCAGCCTCCGCGTCCCCAGCAGACCTTCATCAACCCTCTCGTCAAGTGGGCAGAGCTCTCTCCATTGAACACTTCTTAATCACCCCACCACCCCCCACCCTTTGCCCCCCCCCCCCCCCCCCCCCCCCCCCCCCCCAACCCTTCTCTCCGCCTATCCCATTGGCATGGTCACCTAAAGGTCAGTTTCCCTCATTTCTCTTCTGTGTACGCCCCACCACCAACCCCCTTTTTTTTTTTTCCTTTTCAACTCTCTTCTCTTCCGTCCCCCCCCCCCCCCCCCTCCCTTTCCATAATCCTCCCCCCACTCCCTCTCCTCTTTTTTACCCCCCATGGTTCTACTCCACCCGCCACCTCCTCCTCCTTCTTCTCTACTCCTCCTCCTCCTCATCTCGCCTCTCTCTCTCCTCCTCCTCTCTCCTCTCTCTCTCTCTCTCTCTGTCTCTGTCTGTCTGTCTGTCTGTCTGTCTCTCTGTCTCTCCCCACCTCTCTCTCCCCTCTCTCTCTCTGTCTCTGTGTGTCTGTGTGTATCTATCTCTGTCTCTGTCTGTCTGTCTGTCTGTCTGTCTGTCTCTCTCTCTCTCTCTCTCTCTCTCTCTCCTCTCCTCTCTCTCTCTCTCTCTCTCTCTCTTGTGTATCTGTCATTCACTCTGTCTCTCTCTGTCGGTCGGTCGGTCTGTCCTGCCTCTCTCTCTCTCTCTCTCTCTCTCTCTCTCCTCCTCTCTCTCCTCTCATCTCTCTCCTCTCCCCTCTCTCTCTCCTCTCTCTCTCTCTCTCTCTCTCTCTCTCTCTCTCTCTCTCTCCTCTCCTCTCTGGTAAGCTATGTTTGTATGTTTATGGCTCTACATCTAAGCACATGTATACCTGTATGCATACCTGTATGCGAGTATGTACTCGAGTAAGTGTACGTTTGTGCCTTTATGTGAGTATATACATGTGTGTGTATATGTGCGCGAGCGAGCTTGAGCACGTGCGCGCGCGCGCGTGTGTGTGTGTGTGTGAATGTGTGTAAGTGTATGTGTGTGCATGCGCGCGCGTGCGTGCGTTCGTGTGTGTGTGTGTGTGTGTGTGTGTGTGTGTGTGTGTGTGTGTGTGTGTGTGTGCCTGTCTGTCTGTGTGTATGTGCATACAGTTTTTGTGTCTGTATCTGTTCAGTTCCTTCAGTTTCTCCATTCACTAACAGCTCACCTCTGACACCCACCTCAACCCCCCTCAACCAGCTTTCCTTCACCCTCCTCCTACTCTCCCCTCAACCAGTCATGAACGTGCTCAGTGCATGGAATAGCTCTTGATCAGTTATCACCTTCCTCCCCCCCCCCCCCCCCCCCCCCCCCCCCCCCCCACCTCCACCTCAACCCCCCTCCACCGGCTCTTCTCCACCCTCCTCCTACTCTCTCCTCAACCAATCATGAACGTGCTCAGTGCATGGAATAGCTCTTGATCAGTCATCACCTTCCTCCCCCCCCCCCCACCCCACCTCCACCTCAACCCCCCCCCCCTCCACCGGCTCTTCTCCACCCTCCTCCTACTCTCTCCTCACCAATCATGAACCTACATGGGCAGAGCTCAGTCCGTGGAATAGCTCTCGATCAGTTATCACTTTCCCCCCCTACCCCCTACCCCACCCCACCTCCACTCAACCCCCTCTCTACCCTCACCCGCACTCCTTTACCCTTCTCCTTCCCTCCCCTCAACCAATCATGGACTTGTTCGTCATGTGGACAGAGCTCATATCACCTTCCACCACCACCACCACCACCACCACCCCACCACTACCACCACCACCCCCACCCCACCCCTACCCGCCCCCCCATCTCCCCAAAGCAATGCTCTTGGCCAGGCCATCCCTACGTCAGTTTCCCTCATTTCTCGTCTATCCATCCCCCTTCTACCTCCCCCTCTCCCCGCCCCCCCCCCCCCCCCCCTGCTCCCCTATCTTTCCACTCTACACACACCCCACTCACACCCCTCCTTAAAAATCTTTTCTTGCCCCAGTTTCATTTTTCACCGATGCTTCCAATACATCCTCCTCAAACCTCTCCCTTTTCTCCTCACCTTCGCCCTGTCTCTATTTGTTTCTGTCTCTCTGTCTCTGTTGCTCTGTCTCGCTGTCTCTGTCTTTGTCCGTCTGTCTGTTTGTTTTCTCTGTCTCGGTCACTGTCTGTCTGTCTGTCTGTTCCGTCTGTCTGTCTCTTTCTCTCTCACTCTCTCTGTCTCTGTCTCTGTCTCTCTTTCTTCTTTCTCTCTCTCTCTCTCTCTCTCTCTCCTCTCTCTCTCTCTCTCTCTCTCTCTCTCTCTCTGTTTCTCTCTCTCATGTTTTGTCTAGCTCTATCGTTTCTCACCCTTTGGCTGTGAGTCTGTTTGTCTTTGGCTATCTGTCTCTGTCTGTCCGTCTGTCTCTGTCTGTCCTCTGTGTCTCTCTCTCCTTTCCTCTGTCTCCCTATCTCTCTGTCTCTTTTGTTCTCTGTCTCTGTCTCTCTTTCTCTCTCTCTCTATTTTCTTTCTCTGTGTCCTATCTGTCTGTCTGTCTGTCTCTCTCTCTCTCTCTCCACCCTCTCTCTCTTTCTCTCTCTCCTCTCTCTCTCCTCTCTCCCCTCTCTCTCTCTCTCACTATCTCTCGCTCTCTCCCTCTTCTCTCCCTCCGTCCCTCTCTTCTCTCTCCCTCTCCTCTCTCTCCTCCCTCCACCTCTCCCTCTCCCTCTCTCTCTCGCCCTCTCTCTCTAATCTGCTCTATCTCTCGTTCTCTCTCATCTCGTTCCCTGTCCGTTACGGCTGCGGCGATGTTGTTTACGACCCCTGAGCTCTGTCTGTGGACTATCTCCTCTGGGAAATCTCTTTCTGGAAACAGGTCCATTGGTGTGCTGGCTGTGCGTCTTGGAATCGGTGAAAGTCCTTGTGTCTGGCACGGGATCTGTCAGTCTGCCTGTTCTGCCTGTCTGTCTGTCTGTCTGTCAGTCTGCCTGTCTGCCTGTCTGCCTGTCTGTCTGCTGTCTGTCTGTCTGTCTGTCAGTCTGTCTGTCTGTCTGTCTGTCTCTCAGTCGGCTGTCTGCCTGTCTATCTGAGTGTTTCCATCTGACAGGTTTAATACAGGACACAGGGTTCCCATCTTATTCGACCTGAAGCCAGCTAGATGGTTTGCCTAATTTGTTTGCGTGACTGACTATTTAATTTTGCGACTGAAGGCCAGGCTAAGGCAGAAGGAGGATCTCTTTGCTCAAGGTCTACTTTGTTTGACTAGTTTAGCAACGTGCTCTCTACGGCTCTGGCTAACTGGCATGGATCTCCTCTCTCTCTCTCTTCTCTCTCTCTCTCTCTCTTCTCGCTCTCTCCTCTCTCTCGCCTCTCTCTCCTCTCTCTCTCTCTCTCTCCCTCTCTCTTCCCCCCTCCTCTTTTTCTGCATCATCATCCTTCTCTCACTTTACTCTGTACTGTCCTATCTTCTATCTGTCTAGGCTAACTGGCTGGCTGGATCTCCCTAAGCTGGCTGGTCTCTCTCTCTCTCTGTCTCCTCCTCTCTCTGTGTCCTCGCTCTCTCTGTCTCGTCTCTCTCCTCTCTCATCTCTCTCTCTCTCTCTCTCTCTCTTCCCCCCTCACCTCTTTGGCTGCATCAATCCATCCCTTCTCTCTCCTTTACTCTGTCCTGTCATCTGTCCTCCTAGCCTTCCTGGGCTGGGCTCTCCAATGGTCTGATCTCTCCTCTCTCTCTCTCTCTGTCCCTCTATCTCTGTGTCTTCTCTCTCTGTCTCTGTCTCTTCTCCTTCTTCTCTCTCCTCTCCCCTCTCTATCCTCTCTCTCTCTCTCTCTCTCTCTCTGGTGCCTAATCATGTCTTCTGCCCTCTCTTCTCTCTCTCATCTCCATACAATCTCTGCATCAATCATCATCACTGCTCATTTTACTCTCTCTCTCTCTCTCTCTCCTCATCTATCTCTCTTCTCTCTCTCTATATATATATATATATATATAATATATATTATATATATATATATATAATATATTTATATATCCAAAGATTAACTTTGTCTTTGTTATTAAGAAGTTGGAAAATAATCTTCTTTCGCTAGAAGGTTTGCAGACGAAAAAAAAATGACATTTTGTCTCTTCCTTCCTTCCTTCTTTCCTTCATCCCGTTTTTCAGTGTCTTTGTTTTTAGTCTTTCTTTACTTACTATTCTGATGTCTCTTAGCCACATTTCTGGTAATGTTCGTCATTCTGCCATGTGCAGTTTTGAAAGGGCGAAATAGGTCTGTAAATTTGAAATTTTCAATTCAAATACCTTACAAAAACAAAGTCATATAGAGTGAAATGAATATCTCAATTGTCAATGCCTCCAACTTAGAACTTTTGAATTCTTCCATCCTCTCTCTTCCTCACTCTCTCCTCTCTCTCTCTCTCATCTCATCATTCTCTACACTCTCTCTTCCTAATTCTGTGTGTGTGTGTGTGTGTTGTGTGTGTGTCTGTGTCTGTTGTGTTGAGTGTGTGTGTGCTCTCTCTCTCTCTCTCTCTCTCTCTCTCTCTCCCTCCTCGCTCACTCAGTCCTCTCTGTGTGTGTGTGTTGTGTAGCTGGAGGGGGGGGGGGGGGGGGCGGGTCGTGTGTCTGTGTGTTACTGTGTGTCCCGAGTCCGGGTTTGGGCGTCCGAATCGTATCGTATTGCTTGAACACAGACTTTGCTCTCCCTAGGGTATCTCTGCACTTCGACACGCAACATGAAACACTCGTGCACCCATCAAACATTCCACTCTGTCTGGGAAATAGAGTGTCACGCACTGACTTCTCTTCTGACACGTCTGGGAACAAGAAGCTTTTTCCTGCATCATCTTCTCCGTCATTTCAGTTGCATTACCTCTCAAACCACTCATTCCACCTTGCCATCACCAGCCACATCATCCAGCCGCAGCCCCGGTACCAGTAATATACAGGGAGCAATCAATGTCAAGTCGTCGTGAGGCATCTCATCAGAGGAGACACTGCCCTGTTGTTGTTAAAGGCATTTCGATGATGTTCAGTGGTGCCTGTTCTGATTCAGCACGTCCGAGTCCACGGTTACAGATTAGACTCAAAACCGCCATGTCTTCTCTATTATACTCAAAGCTGCGTCTGGCTTTTCTCAGAAGATCAGCCGGTACCAAGACATATTCGTCGCACAGTCCAGCCCTTGACCCATACCACACATGACTCTGAGGCAGGTCTCATGTCCGGTCCTTTTTCTATGCAAGCACGAACCACATGATCCTTCGTTTTCCTGTCGTCTGTTAGACTTTTCACTCCCAAATCCTAGTGCCCTACCAATGGCGTGGAAACACAAGGAGTCCACAAGTCATGCATCATTCTGCTACTTTTCCTGACATATGACATTGAACTAATTTACTGGCCTCAAATTCCAGGACAAAAATAATAATCTTTTTCACTTTCGTTTTTTTTCCCTCAGAGCCAGGGCGATTTTCATTTGTCCAACCTTTGTTGTTACGACTTGACCTTTACTTTAACCCTGAACTCTGACCTGTATAGAGATACTCAGGATTCCGCCTAGTAAGCCCTTTACGACAATAACTGTTTATTCGCGGAGCAAGCGTCAGTGACCACACCCCTCCTAAGGGCATCACCACGTCCGTGAAATGATAGTCCCCATGGACTTGATAATACCATTGACCACAAGATGAACTTAACATGGGCACAGATGTAGAGAGGAAATCGAAACTGAGGTCACCATTTGAGCATGGCATAAGGGCCACAGCATTTGAAACTTTTTTAATGCTGATCGGTGAGAATAAAAGTCTTCCTCTGACGATGTTATGGGATTTCAATCCGGTCAGAGACTGCATGCTAGTGCCGTACCCTACACTTACTTACATAACATTTTTCCGGCGTCAGCTAGGCCCGAGAGATACAGACCTGCAGTGTTAGTCAGGAAATTGAGCCACATTCTCAGAAACGCATCCATAAAGTAGATGACACTCGCCTCTGTGGTTCTAGTTTTCCTGTTGAGCCCAGAGCAAATTCAACTGTGGGTGGGAGCCGGTCGGTGGAGAAAAATCCCGCAAGGAAATGGCTCTGATAGGAATCAAACCCATGCCAGAAATCCGCATTGCCAACCACAGCGCAACGGCAGCTGGCAGAAATATAGTTTCTATTCTACTTATAATTTACACATGGTAACGTTAAATGCGCGAAAACCATGGACTGGGTTCCTGTAGTAGTCTTCTTCAGAAGGCTTTTCTGGAAGTCAAGTCTTCTTCTTTAGTCTTCATCTCTCCTCCCCCTCCCTCCCCCATCGCCCACCTCTGGGTTTTGGTCTTTGTCTTCCCACTGCCATCCTCAGCACCTACGCCTGCGTGAGAGACCAACTCCCACTTCAGTCTCCTAGTAGTAGACCACGGTTCTGTCCCTCCAACCCTTCTCTCTCTGTCTGTTCCTGTCTCTCTGTCTCTGTTTGTCTGTCTCTGTCTCTGTCTCTGTCTCTCTCTCTCTCTCT
>JADBJO010003003.1:125000-140000 GCA_016801955.1 Conus betulinus | reverse complement strand
GATCCACGCTTGGTGTATGTTTAGTTCAACAGTTTCACCAAAGCAAACCTTTCACCAATAGCAGCCAATGTGTAAGTGTATAATAATCACGTTCTTGTCCTCATCTCATGTCATCACATTGTTTATTCTCATTGTAATGCCATTAGATCAGGGGAGTGTTGTCTTGTGCGTTTTTTGTTTGTGTGTTCGTTTTGTTTGCTATTTGGTAAGTCTGAAGAAGACGAGTATTTGTCTAAATTGACGTGACTGTTTTTTTTTTTGAAGTACATAGAATCTGCGTTACTTTCCACTTTGTTTTTGCCTTTATTTGCATCTTCACCTGTCGAATTGCCTAGCCTTCTCTATTAAAAACAACCCCAAGTGTTTATCTGTTCTTAAACACACATATATCTTAGCGGAAATTGTGTCTTTGTGTACAGGCAGTTGTAATTCACCATTTACAGCAAAGAGAACAAAAAGATAGGAAATCAAACAAGTGTTCTTATTCTTTTGACAAAAACCATCTGAGGTCGGGTTCAGGGGCTGCGGAGGGTCACGGTTAGAGTTCAAGGACAATGGCTCGGGTTTTTTTTTTTTTTAAAACAAGCAGACGCTGAAGATTATGTAAATGTAAAGCTTAATAATGGGTGCATTGAAGGCCCCTCCTTCTGGATCCCTGTTTGTTCACCATGTAGGTATGTGTAAATATACACCATTAAAACAAACGGGACAGGGTGCAGTGGGGGGGGGGGGGGGGGGGGCACCCATTTCTCCCTTCCTGCCTCACTCCCTCACCTTCATCGCTCATTCTCTCCCTTGCTTGATAGGATGTCTTGACTCAATTGCAGATGCGATCTGCTTCAAGTTAATATCATCTGAAACGCATGGGGCGCACGGCAGACATAGATGCGATCTCCTTCTAGTCAGTATTGTCTGTTGTCTATTACAAAATACATGGGGGCCAGTATGAATATTGAGTCTCCCCTTCGGTCAATCGTTGAACATAGCTAAGGATTTTTTTTCACTATCTGTGAGAGAACAAATCAATGACATCGAGACAAAGGAGGAAGATGGTTAAACCAGACCGTTGGTATGGTCCGTTCTGGGGTCACCGTTGTCACAAGCACTCTTAGCACAACAGCAAGCAGTTTAGTTATCTAGCTAGACGGGGATGTGTTTAGACTGGCATTTTACAAGACTTGCTCGGGATGGGGTGGGGGGAAGGGGGGCGGGAAGCAAAAGGATTTTGTCCCTTTTTGATTTTTCCAGGGGAGGGGGCGCTACTCTCCTACCTCTGCTCCCGCACCCCCCACTTCCCTTTCCCTGGTTCATACGCGAATGCAGATTGCTGAAAAAATCATCTCTAGGTGGCAGTAAAAACTTATCTGTCTGCGATTACAAATAGACTATCAAACATCTGCATTAATCAAAACTCAGTGTCAAAATTGTAATGTCGACACGAAGAGAGATTTGGTTATGTCCGTAATGCAAATCTGTATGGGAAGTCAGAGTCATTTTGTATTAATATAGCATGCGCAGACAGACAGCGACAGAAATACCATCATCCAAAGTATGATTATTGTCCCAGCAACTTTTCCGGGTAGTCTATTTTTGTCATAAAGGATATATGATCTTAACGTCGCATGAGGCAGTGGCTTTTTTCCGTAAAGAGCATGCTGTTCATCGTGACCTTCATCTCTCTCTCCTTCTCTCTCTCTCTCTCCTCTAGTCTCATCGATAAGCTCTCTCTCTCCTCATGTTTGTGTGTGTGTGTGTGTGTGTGGGTGTGTGTTGTGTGTGTGTAATAGAGAGAGAGTGGTTGTGTGGTGTGTGCGTGTGCGGTGTGCGTGTGCCAGAGGACTGTGGTGCGTGCGTGACTTCCCGCCTTACGTCACTCTTTCCTGACAGAAACATTTATATCCTAGGGAAACAGTGGCGGTGCTAGGAAAACAGGTGGTGTCCCTAAGGGGGTGAAACACTTTGTTGATCCGTCGGAAAACAGTGGGGCGGGGTTCCTAAGGAAAACAGTGTGTGTCCTAATAGAAAACAGTGGCGGTGCTAAGGTCAAAACAATGGTGGTCCTAAGGAAAACAGTGAGGTCCTAAGGGAACACAGTGGTGGTTTTGCCTAAGGAAACGTGGCGGTCCTAAGGAAAACAGTGGTGGTGAAAAACGTGGGGTGTAGGAAAACAGTGAGGTGGTCCTAAAACAGTGGTGGTCCTAAAAACATTGGAAAAAACAGTGGTGGTCCTAAGGAAAACAGTGGCGGTCCTAATGGAAAACAGTGGTGGTGCTAAGGAAAAAACAGTGGTGATGCTGAGGAAAACAGTGGCGTCCCCTAATGAAAACAGTGGTGGTCCTAAGGAAAACAGTGGCGGTCCTAAGGAAAACAGTGGTGGTGCTAAGGAAAAACAGTGGTGATGCTGAGGAACACAGTGGTGGTCCTAAGGAAAACAGTGGTGGTCCTAAGGAAAACAAGGAAAACAGGCTGGTGATGCTGAGGAAAATAGTGGTGGTCCTAAAGGAAACCAGTAGTGATGTTTGGATGACAGCAATAATAACTGTTTTCCTATTCTCAATCTCTCTCTCGCTCTCCTCTCCTCTCTCTCTCTCTCATCTCTCTCTCTCTCTCCTCTCTCCCTCTCGCTCTCTCTGTCGTCTCCTCTCCTCTCTCTCTCTTTTCTCTCTCTCTCCTGTCTCTCCCTCTCTTTTTTTCTCTCTCTCTCCATCTTTTTTTTTTAACTTTTGCTGTTTTCCGCATCGTCTTTGGACGCTACTATAATCTTACGTTTATGCCCCTCCACGTGTCACCTTGTTCCTTGTGTATCAGATTACTGAGCGATGGTCTGCATTAAACTGAACAATGAGTCATGACTACTCCTAACCCTTCCCATCCCCTTCCACCACCTCTACCATCCTCTTTCGCACCCACAATCCCTGTCCCCCCACCCCGCCACCCCCCACCCCCCCCCACCCCCCACCGTAAATACCTTCAGTTCGTGAAAACTTTAACACCGCAGTATAGCCCTCACCTCCTCCCCCCCCCCCACCCCCCTCCCCCTGCTAAGTCCTCGATCGAGTCAGCTTTGCACTCGGCCACCCTCTTTCTTCCTCTTTCGCCAGCCCCTTTGTCTGTCATCTTTTCATCTTTTAAACCCGAGTCCACAGACATTGACAAAACACCCTCTTTGTGCCTGTTACTCTGCATCCTTTTGAAAGTCACTGGCCCCATCAAGACAAGACACGCGGAACATTTTTATGGCTGTGGGGCAGGTTGTCAGAAATTGCAATCCCCCACATCTTGAGAACAAGAAGAAAGGATGAGGATGAGGTGGGTAGAAGGAGGGGGGAGAAGTAAGGAGAGGAGGAGGGGAGAGGGAGGAGGGGGAGCAGGCGGAAGGGATGAAGAAAAAACAAAGAATGCACTAAGGAGTAGGAGTCTAGTGGAGGAGGAGGAGGAGGATGATAAGGGAGGATTGTAGAGGAGGAGAGGAGTAAGAAAGAAGAAGCAGTAAGAATAGAAGAAGTTGTGCGATTTAGCCTCGAGGCAAGATGAACCCCCTGCATGTCCAGATGCAAAGAGGGAGGAGGAGAAGGACTCGCATAGCTTTGCCACAGTGTAGATTAATGATGAAAAAATCTCCAGGGGATTTCACTTGCTTGGCGGAGCTTGTCTCTAGCCACTTCTGACCCTGCCCGTTCTGTGCTGGTCCGTCGATGAAAGGATGCTTGTGAATCCTCGGGCTTAGTTCGAAACAGGGCCAGAGAGGTGTTTTGGGGGTCCTTTTTTGTGTCAGGAGTGGTGCGCGGAGACTTGAGCTGAAGAATTGTCCACAGGCATACGAAGCACTGGCTTGTCAAAAGGAAATGAATGTGTCCGTTCAACGAACAAGCTTTTAAATAATGCTGCATGTGCAAGTTAGTCGTGATTACTACAGGAGAAAGCACAATGAGTTACACTGACAGGCACAAAACTGTATTCGAACTGTAAACACGAAGCAAGCACCAAACGTCATTGCTCATCTGCCAATGCATTATTCTGGATTTAGAAGGACAAAGAACAAGTACTCTTCTACGGCATAGACATAAGTGAAAGAGGTGGTAGTTAAAACAAGCTGAACATCAGTGAATACATGTAGGCAAAGCAGGGGAAGTAAAAATGACTGCAGCTGCAAGGAGCTAAAAGAAGCAGCCGGATGGCCTTGTTCGCTTCTTATCATTGTATCGCTGTATCATTCTTCCAGAGGTACATGATTCGCATTTTATTGTGTGTGTGCAGATAAATCCCTTTCTGGCCTCTCCTCCTCATCAGTCGTCCACGGTCCATCCCCGTTCCTTGGTGTCTGTCGGTCTTCTGTCTGTCTGTTTCTGTCCTGTCCTCTCTCTCTCTCTCGCCCTCCCTCATCTCCTCTCTCTCTTCAGTCTCTCCTCCCTCCTCTCTCCTCTCTCTCTCTCTCTGTTTTTTTGCGTGTATTATCTTCCATGCAATTCAATGGCATTTGCAAGCCCCCGCCGTTCTTTCCCAGTCCCCCTCGGTCGTCCACAGCCACACCCGGCCATCCCTCCCAATCCCACACCAGCCCATTCTACATGAGCAGTCATTGTCAAGTCGTCATGAGGCAACCTGCAAGAGGAGACAACTGAATCGCTGCGGAACACACTTCGCTCATTTTCAAAGGTACCTGTTCTGATCCATTTTACACAGGACACTTGCACAGTCGCGGAGCCAACGTGAATTCTCTCCCCACTTGAAGGTGCCGCCATTCCGTCCAAACGACAGTGCCCCATGAATTTGCCGATGCTGAAGCAACCAAGGCTTATTGACGGGGAGAGGTAATCATACCTGAGTTCACCTTCAGTGCAGGAAATAATTAAGGGCCGTGGGATTTTAGAATTTTTTTTTATAATATCGATGAAATAAGGATAACGAAGATGATAGCTAATGCAGTTTTCCATTCAGGTCTGTGACTGTATGACAGGAAGTACTCTACGCTTACTTTCCATGAGATAGTCCGCCGTCACCCAGACCGAGAGATACAGACACCTGCAGTGTTTGGTCCGTAAATTGTGAAGCAACACTCTCAAAGACGCATCGCTTAATGGTTAACGCTTGACTGTGCAGTAACTATCTTCCCAGCTGAGTTGCAAAGGTCATCTCTTGGTAGGAGCCCGATTGGGGTAGAAAATGACGCAAATAAATGGGCTTTGATAAGATTCGAATCCACGACCTATCAGCCGGAAATTCGCGACGGTGCCATGGGTGGCTGGTGATCTCTCTGTCTCTTGTTTCTGTCTCTCTGTCTTCTTTCTTCTCTCTCTCTCTCTCTCCCAGGTCTCTCTCTCTCTCTCTCTCTCTCCTCTCTCACTCTCTCTCTCTCTCTCCTCCATCTCCGTTCCTCACAGACCCTCCAAGCCATCGACTTCAGATTTCCATAGATCTGTCTTTGCAGGTACCATGCTTTCCATGCTGGGTTTTTTTGTTTTTTTTTTAAAGTTTGTTTCTAACAATCAGCCCAGCTCTCTCCCCCACCTCACACCTCATACAGTAAACTGCACATTGTACTACTGTCTGGGTTCGTGCTCTGAAGCCTCCCTCGTTGGTCGGTTACTGAACGAAGGTCACTCCGCTCTCAAACACGCCGCAAATCCCTCCTAGACCCTGTGAAACCTTTCCCACCGTGTTGCTATCACTCCCCCCCCCCCCCCCTCCCCCCCCCCCCCCCCCCCCCCCCCCCCCCCCCCCCCCCCCCCCCCCCCGTTTCTCTGCGGAGAAATTGATCCGTCAGTATTGTTTGTCCACGTCTCATTCCCCCCCCCCCCCCCCCTTTTTTTTTTTTTTTTTTTTTTTTTTTTTTTTTTTTTTTTTTTTTGACCTTTTGAGACCTCCGCTGTCTTGTCATTTTGGCACCATACTTCAATAACTGTGATACATGTCGGAGTCCGCGCGCTTCGCATGAGAAGACATGGAGCATTTTTTTAGGCTGTTCTGCTCTCATTTTCGTGTTCCCTGTTGTAACGTTGATGGAATCATATTCTGTACCTGGCGGGGACGACGACGACGACGACAACGACGACGACGAAGAAGAAGAAGAAGAAGAAGTTTTCTCCTGCTGGTCGCTTCTCCAGAATCTGTCCTCTCCCCTTTCCCCCTCCCACCTTCGCCCCCCCGTCCCGTCCCCCGTCCATCATTCCATCCCTTTCCTCAGTGCTTTAGAAGATAATTCCTTGATAAAGAGGAAGGAGAAGGGATGACAGACTGGCAGACACGTAGCACAGGCAGATAGAGAAACACAGACAGATCACATGCACGGACACACAGACACACAGACACTCTGGAGGGGTGGGGGTGGGGGGAGCAGGTCATAGCCACAGTCTCTGTTCAAACTTGGTTTTTTTTCTCCCTTATTTGCTTGACCAGAGACTGTGACTGTGACCTGCCCCCCATTTACATGTGTGTGCTGAACACCCAATCACTCCACCAGAGATGACAACTCAGAGAACACCCACCACAACTACCAATCAGTCTGGGCTGATGAAGACCAGCAGTAGCTGGCCGAAAAATTTTCCCTCAGGTCAATTTCATTAGACTCTGAGTCAAACACACAGAAACAGGAATAACCCGGAGTGGAAAGTGTCTTTGCTCAAACGGTACCAGCATGTTTGAGAGGGTTCCCCTCCAGGAGGGTTCTCACCACATCCATCCAGCGACAGTCCCCATGCGCTGGATGATGTCAAAGACTGCATGCAACACGGGGATACACGTGGAGAGGAAATCCACACTGAGGGCACCAGAAGACTAGGGCTTATGAAGGACCACAGACTCTGGGACGTCTGGTGACCAATGAGAATGAGAATAATGAAGACGATGACAAAAAAAGAAAACATTTGATGTTAATGCCTACAAAGAGGAGGGATGAAGAGTTGTGTTGTGAAGTTTGTAACCAGCTTTGGCAGGACAAGCCTGTCTCGGTCCCAACTGTCTGTCTGTCTGTCTGACTGTCTGTCTGTCTGTCTGTCTCTCTCTCTGTCCGTCTCTCTCTCTCTCTCTCTCTCTCTCTACGTCTCTCTCTGTCCCCCTCTCTCTCTCTGTGTGTGTGTGTGTGTGTGTGTGTGTGGTGTGTGTGTGTGTGTGGTGTCAATCACACAACACATTTTTCAGTTTGCCTCTCCCTCTTCACTCGCTCCTCTCGCATTCTCCTCGCTCTCTCTCTCTCTCTCTCTCTCTCTCTCTCCTCTCTCTCTCTCTCTCTCTCTCCCCTCTCTCACGCCTCTCTCCCCACTACACACACTCTCTCCTCTCTCTCTCTCTCTCACACTCATCACAACCTCACTCCCACAGCCCTCCCCACTGTCTCTCTTCCAGACTTCACACCCTTCCAGACACCAACTTCTCAAAGTCCATATCTATTTTTCGAGCTTCCACGCCCTCATGCCTTTTTCCAAGAGGCTTTCTTTTCAACACGGTTCACCCCCCAACTCTCCCCATATACCATTTCCATATCCTATTTTGGGTTTGCGCTCTGAAGGTCTCCGTCGTTAACCTAGTTACTGAAGGTAGGTCTGTTCCATTCGCAGCGGGCACCACGAATCCTCTCCCCCTACCTCCTCTCCCCAACTCCTCCCCCCTGGCCCTTTGCTGCGGTATTGCTCTCACCCCCCGTCGTCTGTGGCGAGATCGATCGAGTCGGCTTTCCTGTCAACCTCTCTAGTTTCCTTTGACCCTCATTCTCCCGCCCCCCCCCCCCCCCCCCCCCCACCCCTTTCCCTGCCCTCCTCCTAAGCCCCGCCCCCTTCTGCTCAGCCTTCACCCTGCTTCAGACTGTCCTACCGTTGGAGTCTGTGCACCTGACATGAAAAAGAAACCAAGCACAGCTTCTGGCCGTATTGCTGTCATTCCCTGTCGCCCTGTTAAAATATTGATAGAGTCAGATTCGAAGAAAAAGAAGGAGGAGGAGGTGGAGGGAGGAGGAGGAGGAGAAGAAGAAGAAAGAAGAAGAAAGAGAAAGAAGAAGAAGGAAGAAACTTGTGGTGGATATTTCTCCGAATCATACAACTCCACTTCCCCTCCCCCTTCCCCTCCCTGCCCGTCCTTTACTTCTTCAGTACTTTGGAAGATAACACCATGACGGTAGGGAGGGAAAGGAAGTAGCAGACAGGGAAACGGACTAGACAGACAGTAGGAAAAGAGAGACCGACAAGGCACACCTACAAAAAAGAGAGGTGAGAGAGAGAGAGAGAGGGGGGGGGGTAGACAGAGAGGAGGGAGACACACACACACACACCACACACACACACACACACACACACACACACACACACACACACACGCAGAGACAGTCCGGCAGAGAGAGACGAGAGACAGACAAACCGACAGACAGACAGTTAGACAGACAGAGAAACCGACAGGAGCAGAGAGAGAGAGAGAGAGAGAGAGCAGTCATTCACCCCATCCATTTTCTCCAAAGCCTATCAGCACTTTCGACGATAAAAACCTTAGGGGGCAGAGTGTGGGTGGCGATGGTGATGACGGTAATGATGGAATGTCCCAATGGTGGCGGCATTCTATCGCCTGTATGTGGTGGCAACACACACACACACACACACACACACACACACACACACACACACACACAGAGAGAGAGAGAGAGGGAGGAGAGAGAGAGAGAGAGAGAGGGAGGGAGGGAGGGGAGAGAGGAGAGAGAGAGAGAGAGAACCTGTATCTCAGTTCCAGCGGACTTTCAGCTTCGGTGTGTGTGAAACTGGCCTAAATTTAGACTACGCACAAACGATTGCTGAATATCGATGACAATGTTTGGGGACAAGCATTAGTGAAAAAAAAAATGCATATATATACGAAATGAAAAGAACGAAGATGACGAACAGAAAAAATTGAATGTGGAAAGAAAGTTTATGGACAAGACTTAGCCAAGCCGATGCCTGGCTCCTGAACTCCCTGACAAAGCCTTGAACGCCTGTCTGCCTGACATAGCTCTGCTTGGGAACGTACTGTTGGAACAGCCAGAAGACAGAAAGATGCGCGCTCACCACTCTCCCGCTATGCAGAGGATGTTCTGACCTCAGCATTCGAGGGATATCTGCAACCCTTTCGCCTACCCCGTTCCCACCTAGCCTTCCACAGGAAGAAAATCTTGTCTCATTTTCCATGCTCCTGCCCCTCGTCCTCCTCTCAATCCCCAGTGGTGTCACCCCCCCCCCCCCTCCTCCTCTCCTTTTAGCTCTCCCCCCCCCCCCCCCTCCCCCTACATAACCACACCCATCTTTGTCCTTAGGCAGCCCTGGCACTGTGCAGTCCTAAAGGAGCCACCAACATCAAGTCGTCATGAGTCAACCTACCCTAGGAGATGCACTCATGACTGTAGTGATTACCTTTTCAACGATGCGAATGTTCTGATTGTTCATTGTATATATTCTTAATAGTTATGGCGATGGACCATTTGCCAGTCCCCTATATACCAAAAAAATAGGGTGAAAGGAGATTAACATGAACTGAAGACACAGCAATTATGCCGAGTCACTTGCATGATGTTCAGGGGTGTGGATGCTGCATACACACGTACACACACACCATACACATACACCACACACATACACACACACACATACATACACACACACAACGCGCGCGCGCATGCGCGCGCGCGCACACACACACATGCACACATGCACGCACGCACACACGCGCACACATACACACACACACACACACACACATACACACACACACGCACGCATGCCCGCACGCACACACACACATACACATACACACATACACACACTACACACGCATACACACACGCACACACACGCACGCACGCACACACACCACACACACACACACACACACCACACACACACACACACACATACACACCCATACACACGCACACGCCACCTGCTAAGCCCTCTACTAATAATAATATGATTCCTTTGTCGTGGAGCCAGCGTTTCCGAGCACCTCCCTGTGGTTAGAGCCAGCACATCTGTCCATCGCCAGTTCCTATGAACCGTAGGATATCAAAGAGTTTCAGGCCAATTCACCATGCCGTGGACATGGAGAGGACATCGTTACTGTGGTCACTGGAAGACCAGGACTTATGAAGGGACACATAATCTGGAACTTGTGGTATTCACTGAGGACGGGGATAAAGAAGAAGACGATAAACGAAAATGAGTTATTCTTATGCAGGAAAAAAAAAGGGAGGAGGAGGTCGGGCAGGGAATTTTGTTATGGAGACTGTATGCAGAATTTTTTTCGACAAATCTATCTCACCTGTCTGCTTTGTCTGTCTTTGTCCCAACTGTCTGTCTGTCTGTCTCTGTCTGTCTCTGTCTCTCTCTCTCTCTCTCTCTATCTCTGCATCTTCTCTTCTCAGTCTCTCTCTCTCTCCACCTCTCTCTGTCTCTCTGTCTCTCTCTCTCTCTCTCTGTCTCTCTCTCTCTCTCTCTCTCTCTCTTTCATTCTCTTTCTCCATTCCTCACACTCGTCCAAACATTAACTTCTGAAATTTTATTTCTATTTTGTGAGCTGCCACGCCTTCTATGTCCTTTTTTTTTTTCAATGACTTTTGTTTCAGCACAGTTCACCCCCATCTCCCCCGATACATCATTTCCATATCCTTTTTATTTCAGTTTCATTTTGTTTTGTTTTTTTTTTTTTTAGCTCTGACTATCTCCATCAGTTGCCCGCTTTACTGAACACACGTAGGTCAGTCCTGTTCTCAGCATGAACCCACAAATCTCCCCTCCTCTTAAACCACCACCACCGCCACCGCCACCCCACCCCCGCCCCCGGACCCTGTGAAAACGTTCTTGCTGTGTTGCTCTCACCCCTGTCCTCTGTGGATTGAGAGATCGCTGGATGGAGTTAGCCTTGCTGTACGCCTCTCTTGTTTCTTTTGATCTTCACCACTCCTTCCCCCTTCCCCTAGCCAACCCCTTATGTCCAGTTTCCACCGTACTTCAGACTGTGATACTGTTGGAGTCCACGTGCGCCGAATGAGAAGAAAGGAGACAACAGCTTCTGGCCTCTCTGCTCGCATGTGGTGTCTCCTGTTAAAACATTGATGGAATCACATGTACAGAAGTTGCCGTGAGCGCAGCAGCAGAAGAGAAGAAGAAGAATCACCCTCTTCTGGCCAGTTCTGCAGGATCTGTCCTCCTTTCCCCCTTCCCCACTCCTCCACTTCCTAATCCCTCTTTCCACCCCCGTCGTTTACACCATCCTGTTCTCCGAGTTTCATCAGAACTTTGGAAGATAACCCCTGGTGGTAGAGGTGAAAGTGAGGGGGTATGTGAAGGACAATGAGATAGGACAGACAGAGAGAGAAAGAGAGACAGTTGAGGCACACACTCACGAAGAGAGAGGGGTGGGGGGAGACAGACGGACAGACGCACGCACGCACGCGCACACGCGCACAAGCGCACATGCACATGCATGTGGTGAATGGGAGAGAGAGAGAGAGAGAGAGAGAGAGAGAGAGAGAGAGAGAGAGAGAGAGAGAGAGAGAGATGAATCGAAAATGAAATGAAATGAAAAATGAAACGAAATGAAATGAAAAATCTTTTAATTATTTTGCAAAAACCTTCAACTAGGTCTGCTTCACGGATATACATCCAAAGATTGGCTTTGCTGCTGCCGGGAGAGAGAGAGAGAGAGAGAGAGAGAGAGAGAGAGAGAGAGAGAGAGAGCAGACAGACAGACAGACAGACAGTGTGTGTGTGTGTGTGTGTGTGTGTGTGTGTGTGTGTGTGAGAGGAGAGAGAGAGAGAGAGAGAGAGAGAGAGAGAGAGAGAGAGAGAATGCGTGGCGCCCAATGTACTATAGGTTCCCATGGTCTCCTGAAAGCTATCTGCTATTTTTGCAAAATAATTAACAGATTTTTCATTTCATTCATTTCATTTCGTTTCATTTTTCATTTCATTTTCATTTTCATCTCTCTCTCTCTCTCTCTCTCTCTCTCTCTCTCTCTCTCTCTCTCTCTCTCTCTCTCTCTCTCTCTCTCTCTCCTCTCTCCATTCACCACACTCTCACCACACACACACACAGACACACACACACACACACACACACACACATACATATATATATATATATATATATATATATATATATATATATATATATATGTATATATATATATATATATATATATATATATATATATATATATATTTTAATAATATGAGTTAATTTTTTGAACATCAAGCTGCAAGTTTTAAAATTACTCTCAGGTGGGTTTTTCTTAACGTACCATCTCTAGCTAATTTATCTGCTGTTTCATTACCAGATATGCCATGGTGTGATGGAATCCAGCAAAAAGATACCCCAATTCCCTTTAACATATAATAACATGTATATAATGTCTTATTTCAAAAAGTAAATCTTTTCTTTTTTTGATTCCCAGTTTTGCAAGCTATATAGAACTGACTTGGAATCAACGCAGAAAAGTATATTATAGACAGCAGTGTTATTGTCACACATAAAAAACCAACGCGTTAAGAATAGCATACAGTTGTGCCGTAAATATGAACACTATGAAGTTTTCATGAAGCAGCCCAATAGAGAGGACAATGTACTGCTTCCAGGTCACTTCGCTGCTGCTGTTCATTGCTGTCTAATCTGATCCAGTATAAGCAGTCCTCTACTGACAACAACTGTTGCTCTGTCTTGGAATCACAATGAGTGAGCGTCCTCTTCCACAGAGTACCACCACGTACATCCGACAACAAGTGCCCATGAACTTACTGATGCCAGAGACTTGGACTGGCACTCACCAAGGCGCGTGGACATGAGGGGGAAATCAGCACTGAGGTCAACGCTATGAGAGCAGAGCATGAAGGGTTACAGAACTTTAGACTTTTGGGTGGGTGGGTGAGTGGGTGAGGTGGGTCTATTTGTGAGAATGAGGATAATAAAGCTATTTTTAGGAGGGGGATGCTTGCATGCGTGCGTGTGTACGTGCGTGCGTGCGTGTGTGCATGCGTGCGTGTGTGTGCGTGCGTGTGTGTGCGTGTGTGTGTGCAATAAAAGGAAAGGTATACACATTATTGTAGGACAAACTCTCATCTCAACTCTGTCTTTCTGTCCGCAGGACATACCCCCGTACTTTGTGGAGTTATTGATCGAATCAACATTGCTGTCCACCTCTCTAGTTTCTAATAACCCGCCCCCCCCCCCCCCCTTCCCCCTTCCCAACTGCTGCCAGCAGTCTCCACTGTCCAGTTCACACCAGTCTGCCCACCCGCTTTGTTCCATTTCCATCAAAGCTTTCGAGGACAATACCCTGCGGGAGAAGGGACGCGGAAAAGAGAAGGGAGCAGTGGTTATGGTGGTGATAGAGATGACAGACCAGCCCACTGGTGGCGGTGTTGTTCCCTCATCTGTATGTGGTGGCATCAAACGCTGGACACCAGTCAAACACACACACTCCCTGCTGCCTTTTTACCAGCACACACACACACACACACACACACACACACACACACACACACATGGATGCACGCACACACACACACACACACACACACACACACACACACACACACACACACACACACACACAATCAGCAGATGAAAGGCCTGTGGGCAGGCAATACAAAGTCACGCCTTCCATGCCTTTTTCAACAGTTTCTCTCTGTACTGTTTCACTCCACAACTCTTCCCTTTCCCACCTCCCCGTTAATGTGTGTCCGTATCATATGTTGGTTCGTGCTCTGAATGTCTTTGTCCCTGATTGGGTTACTGAACGAAGGTTTGTTTCATTCTCAGCAGGAACCCCAAATCCCTGTCAGACCGTGTGAAAGCTTTCCTGCTGTATTGCTCTCACCACCTGCACTTTGTGGAGATATCGATCGAGTCACCCTAGCTGTCCACTTCTCGAGTTACATTTGGCCCTCTCTACCCCCCCCCCAAACTGTAAGCAGTGTGTCCTCTGTCCAGTCCCATTTCTATCAGAGCTTTCGAGGACAATACCCTTGGGGGGAGGGGGGGGGGGGAGGAAAGAGGAAAGGGGTAGAGGACAGGTGCTGACGTTGATGATGGTGATGAGAGATTGGCCCACTGTTGGCGATGTTTCATCGCCTGTATATTGTGGTGGCATCAAACGCTGTGTGCTAGTAAAACACAGACAAACACACACACACACACACACTCTCTCTCTCTCTCTCTCTCTCCCAAAGTATACAAAGCACACACACACACACACACACACACACACACACACACACACACACACACACACACACACACAGAGTCAGCAGATGAAAGGTCGCTGGGCAGGCAATATACACAGTTTTGTTTTCAGAACAGACTATGTTCCTGTATGAGCTTTCAGGGCAGCAAATACAATCAGTTCTGTTTTCAAAACTGAATATGATGGCCCCTGTATGAGGTGCGTGTGTGTGTGTGTGTGTGTGTGTGTGTGTGTGTGTGTGTGTGTGTGTTGTAATGAAAGAAGGGGTTTATTATGAACAGTGTAAATAGATAATTACAGGACAACTTTTATTTCAACCTCTCAACTGTCAACTCTCTCTCTCTGCAAGCTCTCTCTCTCTCCTCTCTCTCTCTCTCTCCTCTCTCTCTCTCTCTCTCTCTCTCTCTCTCTCTCTCTGTGTGTGTGTGTGTGTGTGTGTGTGTGTGTGTGTGTGTGTGTGTGTGTGTCCATGATTCACATATCTGCGGATACTAACTTCAGAATTCCATATCACTTGGGCAAGCTACCATACCTTCCATGCCTTTTTTCAATATTTTTTTCCAAGGACTATTCATCCCAGCTTTGCCCCTCCACCAGTTCCACCATTAACGAATTCCATATGATATTTCACTTTTATGCTCTGGATGTCTTCATCAGGTTACTGAACAAAGGTCAGTTTCATTCGAACCAGAACCACAAATCCCCCCCCCCCCCCCCCAAACCCTGTGAAAGCTTTCCTCTCTGTATTGCTCTAATTCCTTTACAATGTGGAGACATCGATCGAGTCGGTTTCGCTGCCCACCTCTCCA
>JADBJO010003003.1:110000-112500 GCA_016801955.1 Conus betulinus | reverse complement strand
ACAAATGGAATTCGGTCGTTAAAAATGTCCATGTAGATGAGCTTTCAAGGCTGTGGTCTTGCCATAGAGAGCCATAGAGACCTACAAACGTAAGAAAGGGGACGACGGATCAATATCCTTTTACAAACGTCTTTGGGAAGAAGGAGCAGGTTTCTCTCATGAATACGTATAGGCTATGTAAAGCATATTGGGGGCTCGTTGTCGACTGTCTCTCCTTCTCTTTCTGTCCTGTTCAATGAGTGGTGTGTGTGTGTGTGTGTGTGTGTGTGTGTGTGTGTGTGTGTGTGTGTGTGTGTGTGTGTGTGTGCATATGTGAGTATGTGTGTGTGTGTGTGTGTGCGTGCATGCGCGCGCGCGCGCACGTGTGTGTGTGTGTATGTGTGTGTGTGTGTGTGTGTGTGTGTGTGTGTGTGTGTGTGTGTGTGTCTGCCTGTCTCTCTATTTGTCTCTGTCTACCTACAAGTCCCTGCCTGTCTGCACGGTTCTATCTATCTATCTGCCCGTTTGCCTGTCTTTCTCCACTCTCTCTTTTTTTGTCTGTCTGTCTCTCTCTCTCTCTCACTCTCTTTCTCTCCCTCCCTCTCTCTCTCTCTCTCCCTGTCTCTCTCTCTCTCTGTCTCTCTCTCTCTCTCTCTCTCTCCTCTCTCTCTCTCTCTCTCCCCCCCTCTCTCTCTCTCTCTCTCCCCGCACCAAAGTCTTTACAATGGACAGCGTCTCCCCCCGGAAAAATGTCAATCAACTGGTCCCCGAGAGGTCCGTCAATCAGTCGAGCGATCCCAGTCCAAGAGACTGGCGACGGATGCTTTGGTCTGTGTTTGGACAGGGCCGGGTGGAATTGGTGCCAGACGACACACAGACGTAGCTACTGTTGGCAGAGATTTACAAAAGAAAAGGTTGTTGTTATCAATGCTGTTTGATACGAATACGTGTGTGTGTGTGTGTGTGTGTGTGTGTGTGTGTGTGTGTGTGTGTGTGTGCGTGCGTGCGCGTGCGCGTGTGTGCGTGCGTGTGTGTATGTGTGTAGGGGGGAGGGGGGTGCGTATGTGTTCCGCTCTCTCTCTCTCCTCTCTCTCTCCTCTCTCTCTCTCTCTCTCTCTCTCTCTCTCTCTCTCTCTCTCTCTCTCTCTCTATCCCTCGTACGCAGAGAGAGCTAAGACAGGCAGAGATTTATAGGGAGACAGACAGACAGACACAGATGGAGCGACAGAAAGGAAGAGAGAGGAACAAAAACAGACAAAGGTACGGCGAGCTTAACTGAGGAGAGAACAGACACCGGAAAATAGAGAAAAAGAAATGAAAGTTAACAGGCCAGAATTAACATATCCAACATCACCAGTGTGTGATCGCTATCTTCAATCAATTCTGTCATGCTTTTTTTTTTTCCCCTTTCGAACAGGACAGTGGGTGATCGCTACTTCATCAATTCTGTCATGGGGCCGGGCATGACATCAGGAGGGGCCATGACGTCACGTCGTCAGTGACGCTGCTGGTAGTGGGCCCGCCTCGTTGCTGCAATCATGACCCTCGGCTTCCTCCCTCCCTCCATTCAAGGTGGTTTTGAGTGGCTGGTGGGTCTGTGTGCATGTCTTTCTGTCTGTTTGCTGTCTTTTGGCCTGGTGTAACAGCCCGTTCTTACCCCCCCTCTGGAACTTACCCCAGGGTAAGTCTGGGCTAGCCTGCTTTTACGGAGGGGGGGGGGGGGGGGGATTCTAGGACTAGCTAGAACTTACCCCCCTAGTTGGAACTTAACCCCCCCCCCCCCTCGGGGGGTAAGAATGGGCTGTTACACCGGCTTTACTTCGGTTTCGGTTGTAGTGTTGTGTGTAGTGTGTGTGTGTGTTGTGTGTGTGCGGAGTGTGTGTGTATGTGTTTGTGTGTGTGTGTTGTGTGTGTGTGTGTGTGTGTGTGTGTGTGTGTGTGTGGACCATACAAAAGGGACAAAGAAGATAGAACTATGGTAATAGAAACTTCACCAGTGTTGATATGATGCCGACGACGAGTTTAATGATGACAATAACGACGACGACGACGACGAAGGTGATATTGGTACTGCTTTGCTTCTGATGACGAAAACAGCGACTTCGATTTTAACGATGTTGAGTACAACGACAACAATGATTACAGAATTGATTACCTTGTTGCTGCTGCAGCTGAAGATGATGGTTATGATGACGACTATGATAACAACGACGACGACGACAACGACGAAAACGCTGTCAATGATGACGATGATGATGATGACGACGACGACGACGACGACAATGGCCAAGTCAACATATTTTGCTGATGATGACAGTGACAACAACACAACAACAACAACACGACGACGACGACGACAACAACGACAACGACTGACAACATAGAAAATGATAATCCTGACGAGAGAGCGACGACGACAGCGACAACGACAACAACACAACAACAACAACAGACAACAACAACAACAACAACAACAACAGCAACAGCAACAACAACACCACACTAACCGCCTCCTCCACGT
>JADBJO010003003.1:92500-105000 GCA_016801955.1 Conus betulinus | reverse complement strand
GGTAGAAAGATAGATAGACCGACCGACAGACAGACAGACATACAGACAGATATAGATAGATAAACAGACAGACAGATAAGATAGATACCGGTAAATAGATATATGGATAAACAACAGACAGATAGATATCTTATAACCCTATGGCACCACATATCACAAATGATAGACACCACTTACTTACTTTACCCATAAACACTCTCTCACTCCCCCCCCCCCCCCCCAAAGCACCCCCACTTCTTTTTCCCCCCACTTCTTTTTCTCCTTCTTCTATGGCAAAGGCAACTCGGAGCTGAGCGTGCACTCAGATTGTACGGATTGGTGCATGGAACTCTGCTACGTTTTCTGCTACAGGTGTCGTTCAGTTAGCACCAATCTTTACTTCTTTATCTTTTCACTAAATGTTTTCTACTAGAAGTAGTTACTCAACTATTTATTGTGTCGAATAACAGCATAAAGATGAAGAAAGGTCAGAGAAGGAAAAGGAAGGGGGGGGGGGGGAGGAATCGATGCGAAAAGGAATCGTATGCTACCTGCCCCTACCCCACCCCACCCCAACCCCTCCCTTTGCTGCCGTCGGAAAGCGCAATGACTGTTTGAATATATTTAAAAAAAAATTATAATGAGGGACAATTGATATCCATTTGACAAACAATTTTGATTTCGGAAATGAAAACCGAAAAATTCATTCAATGTTGTGTTTTTGCGGAAGGGTGGATTTTCCAATACCAATGTCAGCAATGTTTCTGAAAACAAGTAGTCTGTGGGATTAATGAAACATTGTGTATATTGTGTATGTGCAGCCGACACATTTTGTCTTTTCTGTCTAAAAAGCCGATTTTTTTAAAAAGTAATAGCTACTTCACGTAGTCCGCTGTCTAATGGTTAGAGCGTTTGCCCGCAGGGGCTACGGTTCGTGAGTTCGAACTACTTGTGAGGTCGGATTTTCTCAGCTTGAGATGGTAAGAAGTGGATAAAGGTAGGTGGAAAGTTGGATAGGTTGCAAAAAGTACAGACAAAAGTGGGGGTAAGTAGGAGAAAGTGATAAGTTTGTTTTTTTTTTTCCTCAATGGGGAAAGTAGAAAAAGACATTTGGGAAATGTACTAATTTTTTTTTTTCTTAAGTTGGAAAAGTAGGAAAAGGTAATAGACAGTAGGACAAGGTAGGAACAAGCACTAATTAAAAAGATACGTAGATAAAACTGAATGAAAATAGGGTGGAACATGTCGGAACGTTGGAAAAAGCCGGAAAATAGTCCCATATGGAAAAAGATGAGAAAAATAGGAAAGTTGGGAAGCACTAAGATATAGAAGAAAGGGGTGAGGTGGGAGTAGGAAGACGTTCGAAAGGGGGGAATAAAGGATAGAAAAAGGGGTAAGAGAAACGTGGGGAGGGGTAGAAAAAAGACCTTGGTAAATGGGTACTAATTTTTTTTCTTAAAGAAAAACTGGATTAGTGAGGTAGGGAACAAGCACTAATTAAAAGAAAAATAGTTGGTAGGATACATGTCGGAAAAATAAGAAAAGCGTTCGGAAAAAGGGGGGAGGGGGGGGGGAAAGCATACATGAGAAAAAAAAAATGTGCTGAATAAAAACGTTCGGGGGAAAAAAGTCTGCTAAAAAAACTAGTGAGGAAAAACGACTGAAAACAGAAAACTAGTGAGGAAAAAAAAGAGGGGAAAAAAGAAAAAAGCTAGGTAAAATGCTAATATTGAAAAACTGAGGGAAAGCAGGAAAGCAAATGACCACATTGATAAGAAAAAAAAAATGTTTGGAAATTAGAAAAACGTAGGAAAAAGATGAGAAAAAATAAGAAAAGGGTAGTAAAGGTGCTAGTAAAAAGTAGGGAAAGGGGCGAAAAAATACTACTACAGGGAAAAAAAGTTTGGAACATCGAAAAAGATAGGAAAATTTGAAAAAGCACTAACTACGAAAAGTAGAGGAAAAAGGGAAAATGTAGGAAAACGTATGAAAAAAGAAAGAAACTGAACGAAAAGGTATTGCTGAAAGCAGGGAAAAGGGTGGGAGAAATAATACTAGGAAAAAGTGTGGGGGTGGAAGGTCAGAAAATGGTAATATGAACAAATAGCGAATAGTACTTACAGAAAGAGTGGGCCATGGTCACCTACCACCTGCCACT
This sequence comes from Conus betulinus, assembly GCA_016801955.1. Classification (NCBI taxonomy): domain Eukaryota; kingdom Metazoa; phylum Mollusca; class Gastropoda; order Neogastropoda; family Conidae; genus Conus; species Conus betulinus. The sequence continues at coordinate 102,863 of JADBJO010003003.1, read as the reverse complement.
TATCCCAGAGACTTGAAGACCGTTAGGGCGCCACGGAAGACCAGCTGCGCAACCAGCTTCCTTCACTCCTCCTGATTCTCAGACGCTCTTCGACAATTGCTGTGTGCGAGGCCTGTCCATTCACTGATGCTGTCTTCTCATCTCTTTCACTGTCTTCCTCTCCTTCAGCCTCCTCGCATTGTTCCCAGTAGAATGGTTTGGCCAAGTCCTGTTGATCTTAATACATAATCATGCATGCCATCTCTTTTCCTTCTGTTCCCTGTGCACAACAGTCCACGTGTGGTCCAGTGGCTTGCCTTACAATGGTCTGGACCTCCAAGTTGCTAATGTGGTTTTTATATGAGATGCCAAGGATCTTGGGGAAGCATCTCATCTCTAATGCCTGAATCCTTCTCGCAAGTTCAGCTGTCAGAGTCCACGTTTTTCACAGGCGTAGAGAAATGTGGCAATGACCAGGGAGCGCATCAGTCTGATCGCGAAACTGATCGTGATGTTTCTGTCATTCCAGATGGGCCTCAGCCTGGCTAGCGCTGCTGTCGTTTCCGCAGTTCTGGAGAGCACTTCAGGTTTTGATCCCTCGTCTGAAACAATTGCCCCGAGGTATCTGAAGTTCTGAGCAGTCTCTAGCTTTTCTCCCTTGATGGCGATGTTAGCGCTGATGCCGTTGGTGTTGTGTTGTTTTGTCTTTTCGGCGCTGATCTCCACGCCGAACGCAGCAGAACATTTGTCAAGGCGATCCGCTTGGTTGGCTAGTTCCTGCTCTTCTCCTGCTAGCCCGTCGATGTCAACAGCTGCTGCTGATGCTGCTGCTGATGACACCGACGGGTGAAAGTAGGAACGCAGAAAAAAAAATGTACTAATAAGAAAAAAAAAAAGTGCGGGAAAGTAGGAATAAGCAGGAGAAGATAGGAAAATGCAAGAAAAGGGAAGAAAAGGTACTAATAAAAAGTAGGAAAATGGCGGGAAAATACTACAAGAAACAAGTGGAAGTGGGGGGGATTGGGAAAAGGCCCAAAAAGTGGGAATACATGTTTTGTATGAAAAAAAAGTCGGCGAAACAGGAAAGCAGGGAAAATACTTATCAGGGAAATAAAGAGAAAACGTATGAAAAGAAAGGGAAAAATAAAAGAGAAGAACAGTTCTGGTTAAAAGTAGGGAGGAAGGGGAGGGGGGAAAATTCAAGTAATGAAAAAAAAAAAGAGGGAGAAAATTGGAAAACGCAGGAAAAAAAAGCAGGAAAATGTAACACAAAGGGAAAGGTTGGGGAACTAGAGGACGGTAGAAAAAAATGAAAAAGGACTAATAAGGAACAAAGCTGAGACAAAAGAACATGCAGGTAAAGGTATGAAAAGTACTATTAAAAAGAAAGGTTGGGGGGGGGGGATGGGAAGAAAAGAAAAGAATAAGACATAGAATAGATACAAATAAGAAAAAAAAAAGGGGGGAGGCGATAGGAAAACCTACGTAAAGAAAAAAATAAATGGGGGGAATATATACAAATAAGTATGGGAACGCGTGAAAAAAAGAAAAAAAAAAAAGAGAGAGAAAAATCAGGATTGTACATAAAAACACACACACACACACACACACATACACATAAGAACTAGAAAAAGATAAGGGAATCGTAGGGTTAAAAAACTAAGAACAGATCGTAAAACGGTAAGAAAGAGAAAAAAAAACACAAAAGAAAAAAAAATCATGAAAAGGCAGGAACAAATAAAAAACATTAGTGAAAAGGCAGAGAGAGAGAGAGAAAAAAAAAAGAAAAATGGTGGAAAGGCAACAAAAACTACGAAAAGTACGACAAAAACACGAAAGGTCGGGTAAAGAGTAGGAAAAGGACAGAAGAGCTGGAGAGCTAGAGTGTGAGACAAGCTTTTATGAACACGTAGGGAAAAGATGGTACTACCTGAACATGTCTCTCTCTCTTCTGGCTGTGTGTGCCTGCATCTGTGTTAACGAGGAACTGCTAGGGAGGAGACCCCGCAGCACCATTCACTGCCTTTCTCATCATTTCGTCCATTCAGCAGCTCTGTCCAAGGCTGTGGTAACTGCCATTATTTTCTGTGCTGGCAACTCCTTGACTCGTTCATTTAGCCCGGCTGCTTTTTCCCCCTCCGTTTCTTTTTCTTTCTTTTTTTTTTTTTTTTTTTTCTTTTTTTTTTTTCTTTTTTTTTTTTTTTTTTTTGTTTTTTTTTTTTACCGATGGCGACTTTGGAAAAACGGGGAGAGAGTTTTAGAATATTAGGAATAATGTGGCGAGGGTGAGCAAGTATAGCAAGGGGTTTCGATGGGGATTTGTCGTGTGTGGTGAGTGTGTGTGTGTGTGTGTGTGTGTGTGTGTGTGTGTGTGTGTGGATTCTTTCTCTTTACGTCTTTTGATTGTGGTCAGTGGCATCGTGAACAAGGTGTAGGGAGGGGGGGGTTGGGGTGGGTGGGAGGCAGAGTGTACTGGGTGAGAGTGGGGGGCGGTGATAGGGAAATGGTTTGGGAGGGGAGATAGGGTGTGGTGTGTGGTGTTGTGTGGCGTGTGTGTGTGTGTGTGTGTGTGTGTGTGTGTGTGTGTGTGTGTGTGTGTGTGTGTGTGTGATTCTCTCACTCCGTTTCACTCCTTTTAATCGTCTTCAATGGCATCGTGAACGAGGAGTAGGGGAGATAATTACCATCTCAGCTGAAATAGCTGCGTGTGCTAACAGCTGGTGGCTCAATCACCTCGTTTATTGTCGTTGTTGTTGTTTGTTCTTGTGTTTTGTTGTTTGGTTCTTTCTTTTCGGCGTTCCTTTCAATTTTGTGTGTGTGTGTGTGTGTGTGTTGTGTGTGTGTGTGGTGTGTGTGTGTGTGTGTGTGTGTGTGTGTGTGTGTGTGTGTTCTTTTGTTTTCTGCTCTTTCTTTCTTTTTCTTTCAGTAGTCATTATCCTCACAACTACAAACTTAACAGCTCTGTTTTTCTTTGTCCTTGCCTTTTGTTCATCCTTCTTTTATTACTTCCTCTGTTCCTCTCCTTGTTCATTCTTTCTTCCTTCTCGTGTCGTTCTTCTTCCCTTCTTTCTTTCAAGCTTTGTTCTAAGCTTTTGTTTTTTTTTCCACTTCTGATTAGGTTTTTCAAACCCTTTTTGTATGCCTTTGATATCAATATTTTTTTTAATCCTTGTCTACGTTAAGGCTCACTGTTTGCTGTGTTTCCTCGCCTTTTTTTTCTCTCAGCTTTTACGGTTGTGCATTCTAACTGCTGCTCATCATCACTATGAACAAAAAACAGAGGGGGCCTCCTGTCATATCGCTGTCGTCTTTGCTGCTAATGGAACATCTCTGGTGTATATTCTCTCTCTCTCTCTCTCTCTCTCTCTCTCTCTCTCTCCTCTCTCTCTCTCTCTCTCTCTCTCTCTCTCTCCTCTCTCTCTCTCTTTACTGTTAGGTACATTTTTTGTCATATTTATTGGGAATATACGGCAAAAAATTAAACAAAACGTTTTGAAAACGTCCATTATATTATGAGATAAAACACGAACTCCATTCTCTGTTTGAATGTGCAAAATTTATACACTGTTTTGTTTAAAAGAAATGATTATCACAATAAGAAATAAGGTTTTGTTGCGTAATGTGCCATGTGAACATACGTTTCAGCTTGAAAATTTTGTGTTGGTGTATATTTTTATGACCCTTGAAGTAATGGAATTTTGGATGAAAATCTGACAGTGTGTAATTGTCTGCAGAAAAATGGATGTTTGTCTTGTTTGATGTTTCCTTTTTTTTTTTTTTTTTCTTTTTTTTTTTTTTTTGTTGTTGTTCTATTGAATTATTTCCCCTTTAGTTCTGCCGACCCATTTAATTATTTCCCTCTTCAAACATGTAACGCTTGAATACAGCCGATTGGCCTGACAATTAAGTTGCTGAGTTCCCCTCAGGTTTATTTTTCAAACTTGTTTTTTTTTTTTTTCATCTTTCTCTTCCGTTGTGTCTCTTTCCCCCCCCCCCCCCCCCCCCCCCCCCCCCCCCCCCCCCCCCCCCCCCCCCCCCCCCCCCCCCCCCCCTCCCCCCCCCCCCCCCCCACCCCCCCCCCCCCCCCCCCCCCCCCCCCCCCCCCCCCCCCCTTCCTTCTTCTTTTTTTTCTTACTCGTTAGTTTTTCTTCTTTATTTCCTTTTTCATTTCTTTTATGCTGTTCAGTGTTTTCTTTTCTTTAATGTATTGTCTTTCATTTCTTTTCATTTTTCATACACCCTCTCGGTCTTCTTCCGTTCCTTTCATTACTTCTGTTTTTCTCTCTTTTTTTTCCCCTTCTTTTTCTTATTTCTTTTTTTTTCTTCTGTTTCTTATTTCTCCTCCACGCTTTCTTCTTCTTTGTCTTACCTTTCTTTTCATCTGTCTTGTCTTACATTTTCATCTGTCTCTTCTTTTTGCTTATCTTACGTCCTCAGTCATCTTTCATTTATCCATAAGCTATAAATCCTGCGCAGTGTTGTCTCGGATGTGGTGTAGCGTATATGTACCACTCCGCACGCAGGGACGCCTCCTTGGTGAAACTGAAACGAAACTTACTTACTTCCTTACCTCTTACCTCTTCTTTTTTTTTCTTTGCTTTACATCCTTTCCTGCCTTCTTTCTTTCCATTGATTTCTTACTTCCTTTCCTGTCTTCTTTCTTTCCATTTCTGACTTCCTTTCTGTCTTCTCTCTTTCCATTTCTTACTTCCTTTTCTGTCTTCTTTCTTTCCATTTCTTACTTCCTTTCCTGTCTTCTTTCTTTCCATTCATTTCTTACTTCCTTTCCTGTCTTCTTTCTTTTCATTTCTTACTTCCTTTCCTGTCTTCTTTCTTTTCACTTTCTTACTTCCTTTCCTGTCTTCTTTCTTTTCATTTCTTACTTCCTTTCCTGTCTTCTTTCTTTTCATTTCTTACTTCCTTTCCTTCCTCCTTTCTTTTTCTATTGTTTGGTTACTTCCTTTCTCTTTTTCTTTCTTTCTTTCTTTTCTCTCTTTGTACTTACCTTATTTCAACAGCTTTTTTCTTTTTTTTTTTTTTCCTTTCCTTTTCTTACTTACTTTCTTTTCTTTCTCTTTTCCCGTTTTTTTTTTTTAACTTCCTTTCTTGTCTCATTTCTTTAGGTTTTTTTTTTTTTTCATTTCCTTTTTCTCTCTCTTCCTTGTCGTACGCACTTTCGTTCTTTCGTTCTTCTTCTTCCTTGTTGTTCATCCTCATCCCTCCCCCCCCTTTTATTGGACTTTCTTTCGTTGTTGTTGTTGTTGTTTTTCTTAAGTGTTTTCTTGCCTACTTTTCTTCCCTTGTCTTACTTCCTGTATGACCTTTTTTTTTTTTTTCCTTTGCCAAACACTTTCTAGTCTTCTCTTCGCACACTTTTTAACCACCTTGGGACTTTTCCCTCTGTCCCTTTCTTATTTCGTTTTCTTTTGTCTTTCTTTTCTTTTCGTCCTCCCTTTCCCTTATTCTTTTGCTTTTTTTTTTTTTTTTTACCTGTCTTCTTTCAGTCCTTTTCTTTTATTTCTTTTTTTTTTTTCGCTTTTTTTTTTTTTTTTTTTTTTTTTCGCGTACGCAGGCTGACACTCCTGCGGACACTCCCTGTATAATCGGGCAAGGATTTATCCCATCTCCCCAACAAAGGGTGTGGAGTTTTGTGTGTATGACCATTTTTTTTTTTATCCCGCCATTAAGGCAGCCGTACTCCAACTTCGGGGGAGGTGCATGCTATGTGTAACGTGTCATCCATACCAACGGCTAAACTAGCCTTCTCTTCCGAAAGTAAGTGATGGGATTTTACGCGTGTGTAAGATGTTGTAGGTGCGTTCACACACGGAACCTCGGTTTATAGTCTCATTCGAAGGACTGTATGGGAAATGGAGTCAGAACCATGTTAACTCCGAGGTGAAAATCCCCCCTGTACCGAAATGGCCCGGTGGAAATTCGAACCCGCAACCCCAGGATCACCAAGATTACGAGTCCGGCGCTCTGCAGCTAGGCTATTCCGGCCCCTAATCCTTTTCTAACATCCTTCTTTTCTGTTTTTTTTTTCCGTTTTGCCACGTCCATTCCTTTCTCCTTTCCGTCCTTGTCTTGCTCTCTGTACTTTCTTTTCTTCTTTTTTTTTTTTTTCTTTTTTTTTTTTTTTTTCTTTTCTTTGCTCACTCTTTCCCATTTGCTTTCCTTACTTTTTTCTCCTTTTCTTGCCGGCTTTCCTTCCTTTTTTTTCTTTACCTTTTATATCTTTCACCCTTTCCGTCTTTCTTGTGCTCATTTTCTTATTCCTCTTATTTTTGTATTTTTTCAATTTTATTTCCTTTTCTGTCTCTTCTTTCTTTTTCTTTCTTCCCTTGCTCTAATTCCCCTCGTTTGTTTCTTTCCTCACTTCCTTTACTTCCTTTCATTCTTCTTTCATTCCTTCTTTTATTTTTCCCTTCCGTCTTTCTTTCGTCTTTTTTTTTTCCTTTCCTCTTTCGCTGTTTTTCCTATTCCTTTTTGCTTCTTCATCTTTTCCTTTTCGTAAGTCACTTCTGTTCTTATTTCATTACCTTTCTTACTTCCTGTTTTCCGTCTGTTTTTAAAATCTTACTCCCTTTCCTTTCCCTTTCCTTCCTTTTTCACACCGAATTTCCTATCTTCTGTCTTTTCTCATCTTGTTTGTTTCCTTTAATTATTCTTGATTTTTTTTTTGCTTTGCTTTCTTTCTCTCTCTCTCCTTTTTATGCTTCCTTTTCTTTCCTCTTTTTCTACTGTCTTCCATGCTCTCATCTTTTCTACATGCATACATACATACATACATACATACATACATACATACATACATACATACATACATACATACATACATACATGCACAATAAAACATAAATGCACAACCAAAAAACAACAACAACAACAAAAAACAGTGTCCTTTTATCTTTTTCGTCTGACAGTTCTGAAGCGTTAAATCTTCCAGTTACCCTTAATTAATCAAAAATCCGCCCTACAGAACTGCAATGTCCCTTTTCCCAGCCTGAATGAAATACGAACCTTCCTGCTGAAAACCGCTTAGAAACTGTTCTGAAAGTGTTATAAGCATATATGACTTCAGTCCACTCTCCATTCTCTTGGCAGAAAACCCTCATCATCCTTTTACTTCAAACCTGGACAAGATGCGTCCAATCCTCCCCGTTATCACCAAACAGCCTTCACCAGTTGTCGTTGCAAAATGATTGGAAAGAAACGGTACACTGCAGACCCATGTGTCAGGCTGGCTAAGGAGCAGTGCGGTTCTTGAAAATCATCACTACTCTTTCGACCATTCAGTTAGCCTTAAGACGACGTCTGGTGCTTTTCTTGGGGGGGGGGGGGGGGGGGAGGGGGAGCATAGAAGCTGTCTACTCTGGCTTTAAAAAGCTTGCAGTATCCCCTAGAAACCTGGAGTCCTCTCAAAACTGTATGACCCCTGTTTTCCAGGTTACCATCTTGTTTAATGAAAAGAAAATCTTGGCAGAGCGACAAATTTAAGTCCGTGTAGGGACTGGTATTCTAGCAACCATGAGCAGGAATTGAGAGTTCCCAACAAGTATTCAATCTCCTCTTCTCAGCATTCAATGGACGAAAAATGTAATTCGGTACAGCAGCGTTCTGGTTGTTCGCTCTTTGTGGGAGTTTTCGCACTCTGCGAAGGTTGGAATATCTTGTCAGGCGTTCAGCCGACTTCAGCTGTGCGTAGATAAGATTCAACAGAGGGCAGGCAAAACTTGCTTTACTTTCTGCATCATCACCACACAATGTATCCACTCTTATAATTCCAATGGTGTGTTTTTTTTTCTTCTGACCGTGGAATCCATCTAGGAAGTTCATCATTTTGACTGTATACGAGGCTGCATTTCTGCGAGTTATATTTACCGAAAGTTAAAGTTCCCAACGTCATATGCAAGACCCAACTGAAAAAATATTGAACACATCTTCGAATTGAAGCTCACACGAAAATATGAATCCAGCTGTACAGAGCCCTGGCACATGGTCCCTTCCAAACCAGACCATTGCTGTGCAGTCTGTAGCTTTGCTAAATCCTCTTTCTTTTGAAATACCAGGCCCCATTTACCGTCTGGGGTAATTCTCCACCCCTGCGTATAGTTTGTACTCAGATGTTGGGAAACTATCCCTCTCTAATCGTAGACTGAATCAAACTTTAGAATACTGCCTAAAACTATTCACTGAATCGAAAACCCTGCTAACACGGTCGGTGTTTGAGCACCAGACTTAAAACCACGTTCAAAACGAAATCCAGCTGCGACACTCCTGTTGGAATCCGTATACATCCTCACCTGCAAACTTTAGAAATTTGTACTGGACTTTGCGTTGAACTTTGTGTTGGACGTCTTCAAATTTCCGAACAACCTACCATGGACGTTCGAAAAACCTTAGATAAGCTTTGATCTTTGTTTCCTGCCCTATTGATTTCACCAGCTCGTTGGTTTAATCTACAGATCTTTTTTATATGCATCACTCTGTCCATTTTTTTAATACCACAAAATAGTTACAGATGTTCTTCAGTTTGGAGGTGTCACTGTTCCTGCTATAGTATGTTCTGCTACTCCCACCGGCCATTTTCAAAACACGTTCTTTTGTAGTTCTGTCTATACCACTGCACTGACTATCGGCACTAACAGTGGTGTCCCAGTCCAACCATAAAGACTTTCTTATCTTTTGGGACTCCATTTCTGCTCGGATGGCAGTTGCTAGTTTTTACAGCAGTCACCAAGACGTTCTGGAATTCTGTGAGCTCTTTTTCGTCCATAAGAAAATGACAGTTCCTAATTTGTCCCCGCCAAGGTGGCGGGTCCCGTTGGCGATCTGAGCAGTTCAACGGCTGACTGCCTCGCCTTGCATGCACATAGAAAAGGATGTCCAATCCTTCATTCCTTCTATTGATCTGAAACCCAAAGTACACGCTTATATAACAAAAAAAAAAACTCCTGGCAAGAAGATTGAAGTTCTCAGGCAACAAACGTTTCGAAATTCTCCCCAACTTCAAACGCTGTCTTCCATTCTGTGTTTTGCAAAGGGGCAGTGCTGGGCAGGATACTCACAGGTCCCATATTCCACTTTCCCTGACACATTTCATAGTATGAAGATGCACCACTGTACATAGTGGGTGATGGAGCATTCATAGTATGAAGATGCACCACTGTACATACTGGGTGATGGAGCATTTATAGTATGAAGATGCACCACTGTACACACTGGGTGATGGAGCATTTATAGTATGAAGATGCACCACTGTACACACTGGATGATGGAGCATTTATAGTATGAAGATGCACCACTGTACATACTGGGTGATGGAGCATTTATAGTATGACGATGCACCACAGTACACTCTGAGTGATGGAACATTTATAGTATGAAGATGCTCCACAGTACATACTGGGTGATGGAACATTTATAGTATGAAGATGCACCACAGTACATACTGGGTGATGAACCACTCAGCACTAGACATCTTCTTGTTCAATACTGACACTTTCAACGACGTATGACATAAGAACTAGACACCAGATGTCTAAAAGAACTTCTTCAAAGATTTCTCCCAGATGTGTAAGGGTTTTTGGGGGTTACTTTGTTTGTTTGTTTTTTTTGTTTGTTTGTTGTGTTTTTGGGGGGGTTGCAAAAGATTAATAATGTTATTCCGTCTGATATGATCATACGTCAATGTTTTTAGCTTCATTTTTGACAGATGAATATTGATCAGTCTTTGAATCAGGATTATCATTTTACTTGGACAATCTGTTTTTCATGTTCACTGAATTTACAACTTTGATGGGGCCCTTTGGACTATAAACAACCCGAATGAAGGTTCCCTTTTTTTTTTTTCCTTTCCTGTTCTGTCTTCTTTCTCTCTCTCCCTGTCTTCGTTCATTTCCTATCTTCTTTCGTTCCCTTTCTTACTTCGTTTCCTCTCTTCTTTCTTTCTTGTTGTTACTTATTTCGTTTTCTTCCTCTTTCCTTTGGTATTGCTTTTTTTTGTTTCTTTCTTTCCACTCTTCTTCCTGTCTTTGTCATCATTTCTTTCACTTATTCTCTCTCTCTCTCTCTCTCTCTCTCTCTCTCTCTCTCTCTCTCTCTCTCTCTCTCTCTCTCTCTCTCTCTGAGTGTATATATATATATATATATATATATATATATATGTGTGTGTGTGTGTGTGTGTGTGTGTGTGTGTGTGTGTGCATCCTTTCCCTCCCTTTTTTGTGTCCTCATGTTCCTTTTTTTCTATTTAACTTTCTCTGCTTTCTATCTTCTGTCCTTAATTGTTTTTATGTCCTTTCTTTTTCTTACATTACGTGATATCTTTTCTTTCTTTCCTTTTCTTTCTTTCGTTCGTTGTCTTTTTTTCCCTTTTCCT
>JADBJO010003003.1:80000-82500 GCA_016801955.1 Conus betulinus | reverse complement strand
TTTTTACATCCTGCCCTCGTGTGGTGTGTGTGTGTGTGTGTGTGTGTGTGTGTGTGTGTGTGTGTGTGTGTGTGTGTGTGTGTGTGTGTGTGTGTGTTGATCGACTCACCAAGTGTCTTTTAATCGTCACAATATGCCTTTTGATCGTCAATGGGTTTTGATCGATTGAAAGTTGTGTGTTATGATCTATACATTGTGTGTCTTTTGATCGTCACAAGAGGTATCTTTTGATCGTCACAGTGCGTTTTGATCGGTCCATTGTGTCTTTTGATTGACCTCTGATTGTCTTTCGATCGGCCGATCTGTGTGTGTGTGTGTGTGTGTGTGTGTGTGTGTGTGTGTGTGTGTGTGTGTGTGTGTGTGAATATGTAAGTGGATCTTCAGATCATCCCTTTGCGGATCTTTTGATCGTCCCATCGTGGATCTATTCATTGGTCCACTGTAGGCAATCTACCACATATTTTCATGATTTATTACAAACGAACACAGTCTGTATATCAGAACGTGTTTTAAAGCACAACTCACCTGGTTTCTTGTCTTTTTTTTTCCCACCCGGTCGTTGCAGGTGTTTGTTTGACTACATTGATATTTACGCCGTGGACTCGCGAGGCTTCAGGACGGTGCTGGGGAGGTACTGCGGCAACACCGCTCCCCCTCCCATCCATCACTCCCCCCACAACTCCATCCTCATCGAATTCGTGTCCGACTACACCAAGCCCTCCACCGGCTTTGTAGGCCGCTACACCTTCTTGGGGCCCAGTGAGTCGATTTCATTCCCCCCCCCCACCCCCCTCCCCCTTCTCTATGTCCCCCATCTTTCCCCCCAACCCTCCGTTTCCTCATCCCACAACCCCGTCCTCTCTTTCTCTCTCTCTCTCTCTCTCTCTCTCTCTCTCTCTCTCTCTCTCTCTCTCTCTCTCTCTCTGTGTGTGTGTGCGCGCGCGCGCGCGCGTGCGTGCTGCGTACGTGTGTGTGTGCGTGCGCGCAAGCGCGCGCAAGCGCGTGTGTGTGTGTGTACGTGTGTGTGTGTGTGTGTGTGTGTGTGTGTGTGTGTGTGTGTGTGTGTCGTTTATAGTGGTTATGGAAACGAGTCACCATACGATGGGCTTCAAGGCACATTCAAGTTGACGTTTTGTATAATTAAGATTTAGTTTGAGACAGAGAGAGGGAGAGAGTCAGAGAAGAGGTGGGGGGGGGGGGGTGAGTGTGAGGGAAGGAGGGAGAAGGAGGGAGGAAGAAATAAAGAGAGGAGAGGCAGAAGGAAAAGTAGAGGTATTATACAGGACGAGAGATAGCGGACGGTTGAAAAGTGTGAGGCACACACACGTGAGCCTCTGTGTCACTCTTTCTCTCTTTCTCCCTGTCTCTGTTTCTGTCTGTCTGTCTCTGTCTCTCTGTCTCTCTGTCTCTCTGTCTCTCTGTCTCTCTGTCTCTCTCTCTCTCTCTTCTCTCTCTCTCTCTCTCACTCCACACACACACACACACACACACACACACACACACACACACACACACACACACACACATATATATATATATACACACACGCACGCGCGCACACACGCACGCACGCACGCACGCACGCGCGCACACACACACACACACACACACACACACACACACACACACACACACACACACACACTTTTTCGTATTTTGTATCATATTAATAACCCTTGATCTGATAATAATAACCCATTGATCATCAAATTGATTTATAGAGTCTAAAATCTTCGGAATTGATGAAAACTACATCAAAACTAAAGAGAAAACAGAACAAAAGGAACTAACCAGCCCACCATACCACCTTTCATGCAGAGAGGGACGGCGAACTGTATGAACTCCAGCCGTTCGAGCACACAACAATCTCATGTGTGGGCCGGAGAGACGGAACGGGTCAGGGGGGATCATCCAGTCTCCCAATTATCCACGCCCTTTCCACGCGCGAGTGAACTGCTCCTGGCTGGTGCGCGTGCAGCCCGGCGAGCAGGTCATGCTGACCTTGGACGACATCGCCATCGGTGCCAGCCGTTCGTGTTTTCTTTTGATGGTCTTGTTTTTCTTGTTCTTTTCTTTCCTTCCATTTCTTTTTTATTTCTTTTTCTTGTCTTTCCTTCTCTCTTTTGTCTTTGTTTTTCCTTCCAATGTCTTTTTAGTTGTTTTTTTTTGTTTTTTTTTTTTGTCTGCCTCTCTCGTTTTTTGTTTGTTTGTTTTTTTTTTTTTTTTTTTTTCACCCTTTTCAGTTCGTCTGTTGTTTGTTTGTTTGTTTTTCACCCTGTTCAGTTTTATTTCCCCCATTTTCTTGTCTCTTTTCTTCCCTTCTTCTTCTTCTTCTTCTTCTTCTTCACCAAGAATCTGACTGTGTGTGCATGTGTATTTGGAGTGGTGAAAAAGAGCGAATGATAGGATTTCTTTAATGGGGCAAAAGAGTAAGCACTCTACAGGCTTTTTTACATCTTGCCCTCAATGACAAAAAAAAAGAGTGACTTCTAAAGTGACT
>JADBJO010003003.1:57500-75000 GCA_016801955.1 Conus betulinus | reverse complement strand
AACGAAGCACGAACAGACAGTCACTTATCTGCTCAAAATGGATGTGGATGGACTACTGGAGAGCAGTATTCACATGAAACGAGTTTACTCTTCTTCTTCTTCTTCTTCTTTTTTTTTTCAATCGACTAAGGATTTTATTCCGGATTTATTCCAAATTTCTTGAGGAGAAAATTTCGGGAATTATGCAGGCGCCTTAGAAATCCACAAGAGAAGGGGAAGGGAAGAAGGGGGGGGCGCTGGCAATGGCATGCCGTTAGCAGGTAACTCACCAGAGAAGACTCAGTGCTGCTGCTAAGTCGTTTCAGTGTAGTTCAGTATCGAGTGGTGAATGTTCTAACGCAGGCTTGAGCGCGAACTCTGTATTAACGACAGTGCCTGCCTGCTCTCAGAACTAGTCAGAATGAGTTAGTTTCAAAGTAAGGTGACTGCAGGCGGAAACTGAAACGAATGTTTAAAGTGGTTTTAAGTAAGTCCGCCGATTAACATGGACAAAGAAATATTTACAAGACGCGTGTGTTGACCTCTTAGGTCTTCTTCAGGCAAAATCAATAACACTCAGGACAATGAAAGCGAAGAACGAGCCATCGTTTATCTTCTCGAATTCGGCGCAAGACGGGCGTTGAATGTTAATGTGACATTATAACATTGACAATGTTAACGGACCCAATGCAACATTAAGATACTACGCCTTTTTTGCGCTGAATTCGAGAATCGAAGTGATTGTTCTTTCTCTGTTTTCATTGTCCTTAATGTTGTTTATCTTGCCTGGAGAAAACCTAAGAGGTCGAAACGCGTTATGTTTTGTCTTGTGATTTCTTTGTCCATGTAAATCGGTGGAGTTACAAAATTACTTTGAAAATCTTTAGTCAGAATGAGTTTCCCGCCGAAGTCGAAACTGTCACGGTCTCTCAGTCCAACGGCAAACCTCATGAATCTGTCAACATTGCGAGAAACAGGCTCTTTGAGCTGATTGCAAGGACGTTTACAAAATTGGACGAATCACGGACCCAATGTAATATTAACAGACAAAAAATATTTTTCTGCCCCAACCGGCTCATACCCAGAGATGACTTTCAGTTGAAAAGACTGGGACCACACAGTCCAGTTTCATCCACTCAGTGATGCGTCTCGGAGAGTGTTGCTCAAATTTCCTGACCAACACTGCAGGTGTGTGTATCTCTCGGGTCTGGCTGACACCAGGATGTATTATGAAAGTAAGCGTAGAGTACAGCCCTGTCATGCAGTCTCAGACCAAAATGGAAATCCGTAGCATCATCTTCATCATCTTCATCCTCATCGATCAGCATTAAAAAAATGTCTCAAATTTTAGGGCTCTTCATGCCCTGCTCTCATGGTGACCTCAGTCGATTGCCTCTCCGCGTCTGTGGCATTGGATTGATTCTGTCGCGGTCGCAGGGATCGGCAAATTCATGGTGACTGTCGTTGAATGGACGTGGTGGCGCCCTCCGGAGGGACAGCTCACTCACGCTGGCTCGCGACTAAGCAAACATTATTGTCAGCAGGGGGCTTCGTAGGTGGTGTCCTGCGTTTGCTGGATCAGAACAGGCTCCACTGAACACCACCGAAGTGACTCGGCAGCAGTGCAGTGTCTCCTCCGGTGAGTTGCCTTCTAACGGCTTGACATTGACTTCTTGTGGATTGCCGGTGTCGGAGTTGTGACGTCAGGGCGGGGCTGTGGCAGTGGACGGGGGTTGAAATGAGTGGCGTGGGTGCAATGCCACTGAGGTGGCACTGAAGTTGAGACAGCAAAAATAAATAAATAAATAAGAAAAGGAAACAACAACAAAAAAAAGAAAAAAAGAAATGCAGGCAGAATAAAGCAAAGAAACAAACAGGCGGAGTTTAAACAAATTCGAAACAATCTGGTTTTTAAGCTAGCTTTTATCCGTTTAAAATAAAACTTATTCTTCCATACAAGGCAGATTGACGTTTCCTCAAGATCAAAGAGTGAAAGATCAACAATGTCTCCGGTTTTTTTTGTTTTTGTTTTTTTTTTCTACCATTGTTTTTCTTACCACGCACTAAAATTATCAGCTTCATCTGGTTACACAGAAATTGTAAATTCTGACTTGCGTTGGTCCAAGACGTTGACATGACTATGGAGGTGAAATCCGATCTCAGGTTACTACAGAGACCGCAAAAAAACGATGTCTTCGCCTACCAATCAGAGCATACTATTTCGGGGGTTTCGGGGGGGGGGGGGGGGGGGGGGGGGGGGGGGCGGGAGGGAGGAGGAGTCTAAACAAAAATGATAAAAGATTTCCTGTCTGATCTCTAGCTCTTGAAAATATTATTCGTCTTGATTGTAACGGAGATTGTTGTTCATTTCTATCTCATTTGTTTATGAATTTAAAAAAAAAAAATGTGGGCAACAATGATCCGCCGAATTTTGTAAAGTTCCTTTTGATTGGTAAGGGAGACTGATCGGTATTCAGCTCGGCCGTTTTTTTTCCACCAAAAGTGAGCCAAAAATAGTCACGTATTTTGATTGGTAGCTGTAGTGGTCGGCATTTTTTTTTTTTTATCTCGTTGTAAGAGCTGGACATGAAGGGCACAAACTTGATGGCGATGTCACGCTGCCTCCCATTTACAAAGATCAATCAGAATCAGGATAATTCTTTAGGAATTCCATTCTGATCTGAGATTACATCATGGGGACAGACTACACATTTCTTGTCGAAGTAAATCCTGACATCAAGCTAAGAGAGATCAAACAGACAAAGTTCAAAGTATCCAACTCTTTAACACTCTGTTGCCAAAGAGGATGCATTCGTGTACGCTAAGTGCTTTAAAAAACAAATAAAATGAAAGTATATAGAAAATAATCATATATAGTTTTCTTCTCTTGATATACATAACCTCTTTTAAAAGAAAAGGTTTATTTTCTGTCACCCCCTCCCGTCGCCCGCCTCCCCCTTCCCCCATCCCCACTTCCCACCCCTCCCCAGGATTTAATTTCGATTTCTTTGTTTGTTTATTTTGTGTTGTTTTTTGTTTTGTTTTTGTTTTTGTTTTTTGCAAGAACTAAATCTAATTCTTACCACACTGTAAACAGGTATACATCGGATAATCTTTAAGATCTTTAGGTCTTCTAAAATTTCCATAAGTGACTGGTCGATTGCTTGATGGATAGTTTGATTTGATTGACTGATTGATTCGTCGGTCGGTTGGTTGGTTAATTGGTTGGTTGGTTGGTTGATTGGTTGGTTGGTTGGTTGGTTGATTGACTGACTGATTGATTGATGGTCACAGGTTTATATCTGGTCCCAACAATTACGCACAAAACAGGGGATTTCGTTTGATCTGGACGGCAGTGAGACTACCACAAGAAGGTATGCTGGTTTCATGCCCTGTAGTGGACATACATGGCTGATGACACTGCTGCTAATAATCCTAAAGAACGATGATGATGGTGATGACGATGATCATGATGGTGGTGGTGGTGGTGGTGGTGGTGGTGATGATGATGATGATATGATGATGATGATGATGATGATGATGAGTGTGGTGGTGGTGGTGGTGGTGGTGGTGGTGGTGGTGGTGGTGGTGGAGTGATGATGACGATGATGACCATGATCATGATCGATATGATGACGATGATGACGACGACGACGACGACGACTATGACGAAGATGATGTTGATGATGGTGGTGGCGGTGATGGTGATGGTGGTGGCGGTGATGGTGATGATGATGATGGTGATGATGATGATGATGACGACGACGAAACGATGATAATGATGATGATGATGATGATGATGATGACGATGACGACGACGACGACGACGACAATGACAATGACCATGATGATGATGATGATCATCATCATCATCATCATCGTCATCATCATCATCATCATCATCATCATCATCATCATCATCATCATCGTGAGGTCTGTGTCGGTCACACAAACGGGCTGGGCGCAGGGCAGTGTCCGGAGTTCCAATGTGAGGGGGGATTCGAGTGCGGGGTGGAGGGCCTGCGAGGGATCTGTGACCCTCTTCCAGCTACTGCATCCACCAGGACCAGCGCTGCAACGGCCTCAACAACTGCGGCCAGTTTGACGACAGCGATGAGCGACGATGTGAGTGGGAGTTGATGGGAAGGGAAAGCACGCCATAAAGCTGGCGGATCACTCCTTGATTACGTTCGCGCCGTTTTGTTTCTTTGTTTGTGTGTTTGTTTGTTTGCTCTCTCTCTCTCTCTCTCTCTCTCTCTCTCTCTCTCTCTCTCTCTCTCTCTCTCTCTCACACACACACACAAACACAAAACATGGCGTTAAGTTTAGTTTATGCGTGCCCTCAGCAGAGTGCGTTAGGGTGGGCGCGCGCGCGCGCGCGCGCCTGTGTCTATGTGTGTGTATGTGTGTGTGTGTGCGCGTGTGCTTGCATGCGTGCGTGTGTGCGTGCCGCGCATGCTTGCGCGCCCTAGCTTGTTTGTGTGTGTGTTTACGTGTGCGTACTTGTTCGTGTGCGTACATAGTCTTCCATGCATTTGTGTACATGTACATTGTTTTTTCTTTGCCCCCCCCCCCCTCTCTCTCTCTCTCTCTCTCTCTCTCTCTCTCTCTTCTCTCTCTTCTCTCTCTCTCTCCACACAAACATACTGCATAGCGCTAAGTTTAGCTTATGCGTGCGCTCATCAGAGTAGGTGCGGGTGGGCGCGCGCGCGCGCGCGCGCGCGCGCGCGTGTGTGTGTGTGTGTGTGTGTGTGTGTGTGTGTGTGTGTGTGTGCTTGCATGCATGCGTGCGTGCGTGCGCGCGCGCGCTCGCGTGCTTCCGCGACCTAGCTTGTTCGTGTGTGTGTTTATGTGTGCGTACTTGTTTGCGTGCGTACATAGGCATCCGTGCATTTGTGTACATTTATTGTTGTACATATGTGTGGTGTGCGCGTACGTGCGTGCGTGGGAGCGTGCGCGCGCGCGCGCGCGCGCGCGCGCGTGTGTGTGTGTGTGTGTGTGTGTGTGTGTGTGTGTGCGTGCGTGCGTGCATGAGTGCATGCGTGCGTACGTGCGTGAGTGTGCGCATGCGTACGTGTGCGCGCGCGCCTTCGTATATGTTTGTGCGTGCATGATGTAAAATGCACACTTCACTGTATTTGTGTAGGCCTATGTTTTACATTCACGACCAGGACTCCGACCATGGTCCACACAGTCCTCATCTCATTGAACTGTAGGAACAGAAAGACTCTCGTGAGAAAGTAAACCTCTGTCAAACTCACATTGATGTTGGAATCGCTGCTTTAATCCACACCCATACTACGTATCCACGCCAAAATCGAACTTTCCATTACGTGTTATCAAAATCGGTTTTGTAGTTTGAGTGTGTCATTCTGCTCACAGACAGACAGACAGAGAAACCTCCCTCCCCCATTCCTTCCACCCTTTACCTTCATCCCCCCCCCCCCCCCCCCCCCCCCCCATCCCATCCCACTCCACTTGATTGGTTATTTATTTATTCATGTATTTTATTGATTTGTTTATTTCATTTATTATTTATTTACTTCTTTTCATCTGTTATTGATTCATATCTGTATGTATGTATGTATGTATGTATGTATTATTTATTCAGTATCTATTTATTTGTCTATTATACATTATTTCTTTACTTATTGATTTGTTTTCATTTATACATACAGCGACGAGAATTTAGAGTAGGTTGGTGGGTCCTCTAGGGGAAGGACTTGGATTCTTTTCTTTATTAGAGTTATTAGAGAGGGAAGATGTTAGAGTTACTAGTTGTGGAAGGAGCAACTTTCCGTTACTAGTCATCAAAAGAAACTTTTATTTTTCTTGGGACTGTTAAAACTAATGAATGCCTCAGGAATAATTTTCCTTAGTCTTGTACACTTAAAAGTACTTGTAGCTCTGCGAGACAGAACTACAGATAAGTCCAAACATTCAATACTATTAGCCCAACAAAGAACTGACACAAGTTAAGTGCACTTTCACACATCAACTCTAGTTGTTTATCCAAGGTGAAATATTCAAATCAATTTCACAAAGTCTGTTCAGGCTGAGTTTTGGTTCCCACTCTTTTCATCATTAAGAGAGGGAAAGTTCTGGATAAGTTGAGTTGGAGCCCACTTGGAATATCAGAACTTATCTGATTTGGGAGAGGATAGTTGGTCTCTCTCTGGTTGCTGGTGACGGATCCACTTTTCTGTAGACCTGCTGATCATGTGCTGGGCTGCGGTGTTTGTCTACTATCAGGCATACCCAGGGTGGGTAGGAACCCAGGTTCTAAAAACAAACAGAATCTGGTCTGTAGTTAAGTAGCTGACAGTCTGGCTTGTCGCGTTCTCACACTTGCCCCCTGGCTTTCAGTGAATGTGTGAGATCTCAGCCAACAAAGGATTAGTGTAGCATAAATATATCTTTCCCTCAGGGTTTGAATATAACAAGGGGTAGGAGGCAGTAATACAAAGCTAAACAATGGAAGTTAAATAATACTCGAATGTTTTTCTTATAAATTGAGTTGAAGTAACTTGGAATACACTTAGCCCAAGTACACATGGTGATTAGATTGAGAGTCGCATACTACATAAAACATTCCAACAATCCACAGTGTTCATGAATCAAATTAACAGTGTTCACCTTTCTGATCAGAAGTTATCATTCAGTTATAATCTTTACAGGTAGTATTAAACACTGGCAAAAGTCAGATGGTTAGCAAAGAATGTTTATCAGAATGTTAACAAAGAATCTTAACCAAACATCTCAACAGTTTACCAAGTTGCGGCAGACAATTACAAAAGAATACTCATTCATCATCCAGCTAGATGTCACCAAATACTGGCGTACATTTACACTGTCAAACCATTTCACATACATACAAGCAATGCATAGTCTACAAATTTAGAAACATAGTTTCGACTTACATTTCCACTGGATGATCAGTGAATCTTTGACAGGAGATTCAGAGGATATGGAGATGATGGTTCCCCTCTCTGATTTACCCTTGTTGTCTTTCTTGATTCACTTACAGCTGATCAGGTTGATGGCCTCTGGTAGAATAGTGCTTGTTCACAAAGAGTTTCCCGTTTTTATGGGCTAAGCCACTTAGTCCAATTCCGGTTCCGGTTGGCTTTGTGCCACTAAAGCATAACAAAATGGAGGGAGGGTCATCACCCACCACTTACAGTAGGAAAGGAAGTATAGAAGATTCCAGAACACACGTTTTCTCAGCTGTTGAGGTATGAACTTAGAGTGCTCAGGCTAATTGAGAAGGCAGCTATTTGATATAATTTCGTCATTCCCGGTTTTCACGAACGACAGGCAAAGTGCGGGTGATGAATAAGGGAGGGGGTGGTAGAGAAGGAGACAGTTTCTCTGAAGTACGCCGATTCCTTGCTGATTGCTGAGCGAGTAGCTATACAAGAGAGGAGGGGGAAGGGAGAGGTAGGGGGAAAGAAGACAGGGAAGGGATGCCCGGTGTCTTTTGTGTTATTGTTGCCAGTCTGCAACTTCAACCAGACTGCAGGAAGAATGAGGGAGGGTTTGAGAGGGGATGAAAAGGGATGAGGGGAGGGAGGACAGACGGAGAGTTGCCGTAGATTTGAAATCTTGGTTGTTGTTTGTGAGACAAAGGGAGGATGTGTGTGAGACAAAGGGAGGATAGTGTGTGTTTGTACAGTGTGTACAAAGAGGGTGTAGGAGTGGACGGGTGTGGGTGACAATTTGTCACACATACATAAATACATACGTGTATATATACATATATTTATATGTATATATATATATATATATATATATATATATGCATATACATGTACATGCATTATTCATTTAGTTACTCATTTATTATTCATATCTATCTGCAGGCACTCGGGAAGTCCTGATCATGACGGCCCTGATCGCTGTGCCCAGCCTGGCCGTGGTGACCTTGACGGTGGCCGTGGTCTACTGCTACCGCACCAAGCACCTCAACAAGTCCGCCTCGCAGAACCAGCCGCTGACCCTGCACAAGCACAGCGCCGGGGGCCTCCAAAGAATCCTTCCACTCTCACCGCAGCTACCAGCAATGCTCCATGATGCAGACCAGCTTCGTGGACGGTGGGGGAGGAGGAGGAGGAGGAGGAGGAGGAGGAGGAGGGCCAGGGGGCGGAGGGGCAGAGAACGGGACCATGGGCAGATCCGGGGCTGTGGCGGAGAGTTTGGAGGGGTTGAGGGAGGAGGTGGAGGAGGAAGTGGAGGAGGGGGAAGAGGAGGAGAGGGAGCCGGGCTCGGGGTGATGCCGGGGTTGCCCGTGATGGAGGAAGTGCCGGTAGACATCGACGACCAGCAGCTGCAGATTCCCATCCCTCCTCCTCCGGATCCCAATTACCGGACTCATCAGAAAAGGTCGTCGTACACCATCATCAAGGACAACTTTGACGAGAACAATGCTGCCCTTGAGTGATGACAAAGAGACCTCAGTGAAGAGGATCTAGACAGGTGGATGATGAAAGCGACACAAACTGGAGAAAAGAAAGAACGCCAGTCGATGAAAAATTACATGTAAGGATTAAAAAAAAAAAAAAAAAAAAAAAAACAGGACACAGTGACAAAAACAATGCAAGTTTATAAAAACAAGACTGGTTGAAAAAAAGTTGATACCCTTCCAAAAAAGACAATATGATGAAAAAAAAATAAAGACGTTGATTTAAAAACAACAGTAACAACAAAAAACAACTTAATGAAAACAATACAAGCTGACGCGCGCGTGCGCATGCGCGCGCGCGCGCGCACACACACACACACACACACACACACACACACACACACACACTCACTCACTCACTCACACACACACTATATAAACAATACAAGTGGGCAAAAGCAATCTATGTTGATGAAAATTTGAAGTTGATTAGACAACACAAGTTGACCACAAAAAAAAATCAAAAAAAAAAAAAAAAAAAAAAAAAAGGCACGAACGCACAATTTGAGAACACAATGCAGGATCTGACAAATGAAGAAAAAAACATTTCAAGTCAACAAAAACAACAAATAAGTTGATGACAACAAACATCCAAACTGATCCAAAAAGAAAAAAAGAAAAAAAAAAAATGTGCTGGAAACGACACAACACGGTGACGAACACATAACAACATGCTGACGAAGATATCACACACCTCGCTGACGAAAACATCCCAACCCATTCGTTCCAGTGATTGACGTCTACCGACTCGTCGAGAATCTGAGGTGTGTGTATTCGTGGAGAAGAGTGAGAGGGGGAGGGAAAAAGAGGTGAAGGGGAAGGAGGGAAGGGGAAGGGATGGGGAGAGGAGGATAAGATGGCCGATCTCTGGAATGTCAATGATAACAATACTCTACGCTATTTCTGGGACTGCCGAGAGCAAGATGCAGGTTTGTTCAGGGCTGGCACTGTTCCAGGCTTATTTTCGTTTCTGGTGACCGGGAGGTGGGCCAGAGTCTGTTACATTTGACCTCTAGGTCACCATCGTTGCCAACAACAACAACAACAACAACAACAACAACAACAATGAATAGTAGTGATAATAACAAGAGTTGCATCTAAAAAGTGGGGGGAAAAAACTCTGTGAAGTAAAACAAGAAGTTACCATCATCATCACCACTATCACCACCACCATTATTGTCATTATTATTGCGACATATATGCTATGAACCAAAACAGTTGTTGTTGTTGTTGTTGTTGTGTTGTAATACCATACCTGCTACAGAACATTCTTTTTTAAATTACAACGTCTCTTCCTGAAGTTTCTTTTACCCGTTCGTTTCTCCTATTCACTAAAAGAAAACAACTCTTGAGTTTTCAGGAAAAGTTTCCACAGAAACAGAACTGCCGTCCTTCATTAACACATTTGACACTGAACAACTTTGAATTCCCATGGATTTAAAAGCAAGATCTGAGGCAGGGCAGAGTGTGAGTTCTGTTCTCAAAGTCTTTTAGTGCACAATATCAACGAGGAATGCTCTCTTAACACTATTTAAAGAATACCCCCACCCCACCCCTTTGTTGGTTGGTTGGTTGTTTGTTTGTTTTAAGTGTAATCGTCTGCAGCAGACTGCCAGAGCATCAGTTATGTCACATACTTACACACCAAGTTCTCCGCCCCTTCTCTTCTCCTCTCCCACGTGGCTACGTCACAGGAGTCAAAAGTTAATTTATATTTTTATATGAGAGTTAACATTAAAACAAACCAAAACCAAAACAGCTTCGAAATAAACATCGCAACTTAATTTACTGCGCTTGTTCTGAAGATATGGTTTAAAGGTAAATGTACAAAATGTCCCCCTGAGTTGATATTATCGCCCCCTCCCTCCCTCCCTCCCCCTTCCTTTTTTCGTTTTTTTTAATCAGGACCTCCACCAATGACTTCACACACAATCTGCAAATGTACTCTAACCCCAACCCCCAACCCACCCCACCCACGCACCCTCACGTGTATGTGATTGGGGAGAATGTATCTTCTTTAAAACGTATTACAGCTCTACTACTGTGTGTCTGATTGTGTGAAAAGAATGTTTTTTTTTTTAGCAGACTGTAGCTCCGTGACTCTGTGACTGGTTTTGGAGAAGGTTTCTTCTTTATCAGACTGTAGCTCTGTGCCTGTGTGACTGATTGTGGAGAGGGTTCTGTTTTAACAGACTGCAGTTCTTTGCCTGTATGTGTGATTGCAGAGAGGATTCCTTCTTGATCAGAGAGTAGCTCTCTCCCTGTGTGTGTGATTGCAGAGAGGATTTCTTCTTGATCAGAGAGTAGCTCTGTGCCTGTGTGTGTGTGTGATTGCAGAGACGATTTCTTCTTGATCAGAGAGTAGCCCTGTGACTGTGCGTCTGACTGTGGAGAGAATTTCATCTTTGATCAGAGAGTAGCCCTGTGACTGTAAGACTGATCGTGGAGAGGATTTCATCTTGATCAGAGAGTAGCTCTGTGACTGTGTGTCTGACTGTGAAGTAGGTTTCTTCTCCAACAGACTGCAGCTGTGGCACTGTTGTTCTGATTTTGGAGAAGGTATGTCTTATCTCCTTTAATAATCTATAGCTCCGGCACTGTATTTCTGATTGTAGAGAAGGTATTTCTTTATCAGACTGTAACTCTGTGTCTGATTGTAGATCCTGTAGAAAAAAGCAGCATTTTTTAACAGAAGTTAGCTCTACGGCTGTGTCTCTGATTGTAAAGAGTTTTTTTTTTTTTTTAATTGACTTCAGATTCTGGCACTGTGTCTGACTGCGAACAGATTATCTTCTTAACTCGCAAACTGTAACTCTTGCACTGTTTTGTTGTTTGTGGAAAGGATAACTTAAACAGACTGGGACTGTTTGTCTGATGATAGATATGGTGTTTTCTTTCAACAGAGTGAAGCCCTGTCACTGTGCATGAGATTCTGGAGGGGCATTTTCTTAAACAAAATGCAGTGCTGGTACTGTGGTCTGGTTGTGGCAAGGGTATTCTCTATAAAAGTCTGAGGTCCTGGTACCGCTGATGTGATTGTTGAGAGAATATTTTCTATAAAAGTGTCGTTCTGCCACAGTGGATCTGATTGTGGAAATGGTATCTTCTTTGACAGACGTTTACTTTTAGCGCTATTTGGTTACAAAGCGGTTTGCAATATCGGAAAAAGCATAAAAAGAATTTATTGAGGAAACTGCGGGTAAGAAAATAAACATGACCGAATAGTGACCTCCATGGAGGAAATAGAGGGTAAAAAATAAACATGACCGAATAGGGATATCTGAATCGTATAGTGTTAGAGGGTCACATTCGTATGTTTCTGGTCAGTAGCCTATAATTATGTAGACACGACCATGTAAAAGTTTCGTTCTACTCATCACGACGTATGAAAACAACATGATGCCTAGCCTGCTTCCATCAACTGACCGAGTTCAGTTCTAATATTACAGACGAAATGAGATGAGGTTTTGGATTCACTGGAGGGAATCTGTTGATTCATTGACTGATAAGCGTAAGCAATCTTTTGTGTTTATCCTGCAAATGATATAAGCTTGCATTTTTTCAAACTGACCAAGCTCAAAGTCCACGCGCAGACTATTTGCAATGTGAAGTTTTTGTTGTTGTTTCATATTAAGATAACGTCGAATTAAACCATGATAGCTGAATATCAATAGGCATGCACCTGTCTCGCTCTCTTTCCGTACGAGATATTTCGTGGCATGAGACTTTAGAAAGCAAGTAATCTGTTAGTGTCTTGGATACCATCTTGAAACTCCTGACTGTGGCTTTTGTTAAACTGGTCTGGAAAGAAAGGAAAAGTGAAAAGAGAAAACAGAGAGAAAGAGCAGAGGTGAGGGAGGGCAAGTCCGCAGGAAATAAGAGAGAGAGAGAGAGAGAGAGAGAGAGAGAGAGAGAGAGAGAGAGAGAGAGAGAGATCAGTGTCTCAGCGTTGTTTGCGACCATTATCCAATGTGTACAGACTTTACAGAAGTCTTCAGAAGCCTACACAGATGCAACAGTTTCATTTTATGGCGGGGAAAACAGTATTCTGTGGCCAAATTCTAACCACAGCTGAACCCAGTATTCGTTCCAAAACAGTATTTTTGGCTATTGATTCGGGAAGGAGAAATGTTGCTTGATATTAGAGGCATTTGCGTGGACCAAAGCGTTTAACGTTTATCCTTTGGGTAAATCTAAAACAATGGCTATCCATCCCTCGCATCGGAATCACCTCTCTCTCTCTCTCTCTCTCTCTCTCTCTCTCTCTCTCTCTCTCTCTCTCTCTCTCTCTCTCTCTCTCTCTCTCTCTCTGTACGTGTGCGTAAGAGTATGTGTGCGCATGTGTATATGTGTACGTATGTGTGCCTGGCTGCCTGTCCACCCCCCCGACCGTCGTGTGTGTGCGTGCGTGTGTATGTGCGTGCGTACGTGCGTGTGCGTGTGTGTGTGTGCGTGTGTGTGTGTGTGTGTGTGTGTGTGTGTGTGTGTGTGTGTGTGTGTGTGAGTGAGTGTGTGTGTGTGTGTGTGTGTGTGTGTGTGTGTGTGTGTGTGTGTGTGTGTTCTGCAAAGTTCTTCCTATATATTATCCGCTTAATACGTCTGCTGTTTACTTGTTCATTCATTTATTTCATCATTTATTAATTTCCTTCAAAAAGACGATAAATTGATTTCCCTGTGCTTTTTTTTTTTTTTTAAGAAGCAAGATATTTCTATAATTTAGAACACATGTCAGAAAACAACTATGATTTGACAGATAAACGGGTAACAACTGATATTTTGGAGCACATAATATGTGTCATATATTATGGGAAACCGCTATAATTTGGAAACACACATACTGGTAACGACGAAATTTTTGGACCTCGCATGGGAAACAATTATAGTGTGGGACAAATACGGGATACAACTATAATTGGGAACACATAAGGGAAACAACTATAATTTGGAAAACATATAGAAAAGAACTATCATTTGGAACACGAGTGGGAAAAAACTGTAGTTTGGCACACATATGGAAAGAACTATGATTTGGAACACAAATGGAAAAAAAAAAACTGTAGTTTGGCACACATATGGAAAGAACTATGATTTGGAACACAAACGGGGGAATAATTATAATGTGGAATACATACGGGAAACAACAATAACATTGGGAACACAATTGGGAAATAAGTGTTACTGCACACAGGTTGTTTCCCTTGACTATGTACGGCGACCCCCGTTTGAACTCCACCAGGCTGCTGTGAGTAGTTAATGCGAGCACATGCCGGCAACAACCAGGGTAGTAGGGGAAGGAGGGGAGGAGTTGGTGGCAAGGGAGTATACGGGACGGGAAGTGGGGGAAAGAGGGGAGAGGAGTGTCAAATTCTAGTTCAAAAGTCTAGCTCAGAGTTGCTCGAAATGAACTCGAGGAACACCGTGAACCTAGCTGACGATGACCACATGTCATGAGAGAGAGTTTACAAACCGGACAACTCGCATCGCTGTAGATGTAATTCACCAATGATCAGATAAAAGAAGGATATGAAAAACAGACAGAATGTTGAACTTAAACGACCTCATTTCTAATTCAGGGTTGGTTTGTTTGGGTTTTTTTTTTTTTCGTTTAAAATTTACTTCCTCTTCAAACTAGTCGGTTAGTATGTAATTCAAACCTGCCTGCATATAACTGCACAAGATAGAATTGAATCCAGATCTGCCTCTGCGTCGGTAGACTTCCTTCCTTTCTTTACATGAAAATCCACCTAGATAACCCACATAAGGCAAAATTTAATCGAAATTTACTGATTGGCCATGGGGACTGGGGAGAGGGTGAGGGGGAAAATGTGTGTATGGAGGGGGGGGGGGGTGGGTGTTTGGGGGGGGTGAATCACGAAGCGGAAAGAGGATGTGTGAGGCGTGGAGGTAAGAGAGAAGTTAGTATGGGCTGGGGGCAGAAGAAGGAAGTGAAGTGCGGGGGTGGGGGGGGGGGGGGGGGGGGGGGGGGGGGAATTCTGTGACTGGGTAATTCTTTTCGTCAACTAAGCACGATCTAGTGGTAGTGCTCTACGTACGTTGGACCAGAACAGTCACCACTGCACATCACCAGCAGGGTGCAGGGTTGTCTCCAAGCGACTTGGTATTTTCTCGTGGACTGCCGGTCCTGAGACTGGGGGTGTCTGAATGTGTAGCACGGGATTATTGCCACAGGGAGGACGCAGAAAATACGACAGTCAAAATAATATAGATAAAGAGATAAAATAGATAAATAAATAAATAAAGGAATAAATGATGAATCAATAAAGAAATAGTAAAGGTATGCCCTGTAGCTTGATGACCACGGTTCAGTCTGGTCCAAATTTCCCTGCATACTGGACCCTCCCCCATACCTTCCTCCTCCCCTCTCGTACTCCCTCCCCCCTCCCGCTCTCCTATACTCCCTGTCCCACGTAATAGCCAAATCATCATTTGTAGTGAGAACTCGAGAATCGATTTTTCCACAAGCACCCCGATTGCAACAGCTGCAACTGCTTACGCCTACATTTAAAATGTCAAAGGTTATTCCACCCACCCTCATCTGACTCCACCCCACTTAAACTATGACATGAATTATCATGATTATGGTCACATTGGCACAGACATAGCAATCGAAGGACTGGGGATTTTTCAATTGTGTTTTCAAGTGCATTGAATTATTTTATTACTTGGTCTTCTTATATGTGGCAAAATGTTTGGCTTATTTTCCGATTTAAGCATGATGTGTTGTATGACGCTCTCTAAAAACTGTTCATTGATGATATTGTTCATGAGAACTTAGCATAGCACAATTTCTGTTTGTTTGGAAATGTTCCTAGATTAGAAGACCATATACGATGCATTTTAAGAGAGGGGGGTGGAGGAGAGAGAGAGAGAGAGAGAGAGAGAGAGAGAGAGGAGAGAGAGAGAGAGAGAGAGGAGAGAGAGAGAACAGAGACAGACAGGTACACAGACACAGTAGAGAGACAGACAGACAGAAACAGAGGTAAACCGACAGGCAGTCTGCAGTCTGCGAGAGAGAGAGAGAGAGAGAGAGAGAGAGAGAGAGAGACAGAGACAGAGACAGAGACAGACAGACAGACAGACCAAAACAGAGACAGACAGAAAGAGAGACTTTTCTTTTTTCATTTATATGTATAAATAGCTTGAAGTTACTGTCATTTGTTTCTGTTTCCTAAAAATATCTATGTATATACGTTGCGACTAAGCTTGGCTATGGTTTTTGCTTCTATGTATGTGTGCATTTGTGCATATACGTATATGTATGTATATATGTGTATAGATATAAACCTAAGAAGCTTTTAGTTGCGGTTTCTCTTCCTGTTTGGGGCATGTTAATTTATGATTAACAGCTAAGATTGATTTGTGTTGATTGTGTGTTTGTTGTTGTTTCTTTGTTGTTGTTGTTGTTGTTGTTGTTGTCGTCGTAGTCATCGTCGTCATCATCATCGTCGTCGTTGTTGTTGTTGTTTGTTCATTTTATTTGAGCATCTGTTTCTGTTCTTAAGTGTGTGTGTGTGTGTGTGTGTGTGTGTGTGTGTGTGTGTGTGTGTGTGTGTGTGTGTGTGTTCTGGGGGGGGGGGGGGTGTTAGTTTGTTTTTTGTTTTTTTTTGTTTTTCAATTGACGGCTTGACGATAAGCACATAAATCGCTGATTAAGAGATCTGAATACCATGTGTGTTTTTACGCTGATGAATGTTGTACCTGTCGGCCTGTGCACGTGTTTGTTCGTGTTTTGTTTCCCGATGTGGTAGCACGCCATGTTGGCGCCAACCACGGTATGCTGTGTGAGAAGATGTTTGCTGATGATGATGACTGCCATGCGATGTCTGCTGAAGAAGTGTGTCCCATCTCTGTCTCTTTCAGACATGCACAAAGCATGATAGAAGACACTGATTTCAACGCTCAAGATTTGATAGATAGTACATTCCATGGATTGTGAAACCGTCTTTGATGGGGATTTCAAATGGACAATCCCAATCGATTCGAAATTGTGACAAAAACTTTAGACTTTCTAAAATCACCTCTCTCTCTCTTCTCTCTCTCTCTCTCTCTCTCTCTCTCTCTCTCTCTCTCTCTCTCTCTCTCTCTCTCTCTCTCTCTCTCTCTCTCTCTCTCCTCCCCCCTAAAGCCAAGATCCATGTTGACAGATAACTATACTAATCACACACACACACCACCACCCCAACCCCCCCCCCCCCCCCCCCCCCAAAAAAAGGGGGGGGGGGGGGAGAGAGGATACGTATGTTCAGATTCTTTGTATCTTTTACATTGTTGATGAAAACAAAACCGTAATATTAACTATCATGGACATCCTGTAGCAATGAAGAAACGGGTCTTATCAGTTTCGGTGCGGTGCTCGATGTATTGTTTGCGTTGAACATTTTGACAGTACAGGACATGTTCTGATTTTGGATCTGCCAGGCGTACTTGAAAGTTTTGAACATGTTGAATGTTCACAAGCTTTGGGATTTTGTAGAAAAAAAAAAAAAGAAAAAAATCATTTAAAACGCCTTAAGCATTGGAACTTTTAACCTTTAAGTAAGTCTGCAAGCCTTATAGTTCTGAACTCAGTAAAAGCCTCTCTTGTTAACCCAGATCAATGAACTACCTGTAATTTACTCTACTCTGCCTTGGCAACCGAACATGAGAAGGGCAACAGTGTTCAGCCTTCGTTAAAAAGCCTTTAAAAGTTCAGTCAATCAACACAACTTTAGTTTCTTTGAGGAAAAAGCAGAACACACACATAATACACCGTTCAAATAATATGTGCATTTTACAAAGGAGGAGGCGGAGGAGGTGGGGGGGGGGGGGGGGGGTTAGTAGAGGGGTTAGATTTCACAGTGACGCGCTACCGCGCAGAAGACCCCCCCCCCCCCCCCCCCCCCCCCCCCCCCCCCCCCCCCCCCCAACTCCTTCGCCGCCATATAATCTATTATCATACAGTACATCCACTCCCTCTTCCCTCTTCTCTCCCATAGATATGCCTCTATCATGTAGCAACCCCCTCCCCTTCCCCCTTCCCTCATCTTTCCTACGTAATAC
>JADBJO010003003.1:22500-50000 GCA_016801955.1 Conus betulinus | reverse complement strand
GTTATGATTCTTTTAAGTTTCTTATGACCTCTTACAAGCATACCTGGAGTCCCCTATGTGTCTATTTGTTGGCTCACTAATTTCCTTTGTCATCCTCTACCAAGGACAATACCTCTATGTTGGCTTTTCCAGCCGGAAACTGCGCATTCCTTAATGGCAGCCTGAACCTCTTGTTCCCAGGGCTCCCATTTTTCTGCAATATTTGCAGATTTCAGCAATTAGAATTAAAAAACAAATACAGTTTAAAAAAAGGGGGGGGGGGGGGTAGGAAAAAAAAATGGCAGAGGAATCTGCAGGAACTACTCTTTACTTATTTATTTTTATTCTATTTATTAATTCGTTCATTTATTCATTTCTTGCTATCAGTTAACCGTGATGTCACAAAATCTTGTGTAAACTTCCTAACCAGGTGGACAGATGCCATTTTGTCTGCGCGGTTGAAGGAGAAAGATCACACTCTCAACGGCATGTGTCAGCAAGGTTCTCCTGCAGCAAAAGAGGTACTCAAAAGCTGTTTGAGCAAATGGTTCCAGTTGTAGTTGGACCAACAAGAGGACTACATACACCACTTGATGCTAGAGTTTTGTCAGATTGCAGCATGTTATTTCACAAGTTTCAACTTGGTTTTTTTTTTTTTTTTTTCCTGGGAAGAGCACATTTCGACTGAACTCTCTTGAATTTCAGTGATGTTTTGTTTTTTTACGTTCAACTTTCCACGAACTGAAAAAAAATGAGGTGGGTTTTTTTTTTTTTTTTTTTTTTTTTTCAGAAAAAAAAAAAATCATTTGCTAAATAATTATGTATATTATGTTAAGATTCAAGTCCAACAATCTGTTAGCTGTAGGGAAAATGAACCGTGAGAGGTTCAAGGCCATGGTGGATGGAGTCTATCCCTCTCCTTCCACTGCCTTAACCTCCCCTGACCTGAATCAAACTCCCACTTGGGTTGATAGAGAAGTTTTCAAAGTCATGAAAGTCCAACCCCACAAGAAATTCAAGCTCACCACACTCAGCTCTGCAGGGAGAAACTCTAACCATCCGTGTAAAGATGCGTGGGTTCAGAGGTAAAAAGTAGTAAAGCATGCAGACTTTTATATGTTAAAACATACATAATGCAACAGATAATGTCAACATATAGAATTTTATTTGTGAAAGTTAATATTCACAAGGCCTTCAGTAATCACAAGAATCAGTTGTAAACAGTCTGGCAAGAAGTTCTAAAGTGATAGAAAAAAAACATACCTATAGACGTTAACCAGCAATGTGTGTGTGTGTGTGTGTGTGTGTGTGTGTGAGGGAGAGAGAGAGAGAGAGAGAGAGAGAGAGAGAGAGAGAGAGAGAGAGAGAGAGAGAATGGAGAGAGAGAGGGAGAGAGACAGCATGTATGAATGCAAAAACAAACCCACACTCATAAAAATCTGCAATCACAAAAGAACTAATACACTAAATTGTTGGAAAATGTCAGTGACCATCATCAATGTGTGCTACACTTCTTTTTCTGGAGTGAAAAAATTACTACAGATACATAACTCTTTGCAGACTGTCCTTTTATCTACCACTTTGGATTGTGATTGTGTGAATGACAGGGTGCTTAATTATCAGACACACAAGTTTCTCATACTCATGGACATGCACACATGTGCAGATGTTAGCACATACATGTAAAGGGAGGGAGGGACAAAGAATAGAAAAGAAAGTGGGATTGAAGAGATAAACATAGATCATAGGAAATAGAAAGAATATTACAGGGGAGACAACACCTTTTACAAGGCAGCTATACGAAAGTGTTCTTTTGTCTTTCTACCCGAGGAATCCCCATTCATGTCTTCTGTGTACATTTGCTGGATTGCTCATGTCAGCCTACCGACCGGTGGCTGCCATTCTAATGTACTTCTAATGATATGAATCACACCTGGAAGCTTTTGTTCTGGTGGTTCTCTCTCACCTTTCATTTTTTAAATTCTGTTAGCTGGTAAGCGTGTCCTGTTCAACATTATTTGACTTTGTATATTCGTCAAAACCTCTATGCTTTCATCTTTATCTTTTTTGTAGGGTATGAAAAGGGACAGTTCAAAACAACACAACACACACACACACACACACACACACACACACACGGTACTTGTAGGTTTGGAAACATACCCCAATGTTCGTAGCAATCACATCAAAGACATCAGAACATTGATTTATACCCAAAGTATGAAGTTTCCTTATTCTTTCTGGCATGTCTTCGTTTTATAATGTAGTATAGCACACACGTCATCTATGCTCTGTGTCTCTTTCTTCAGGTTACAGAAAAAAAAAAAACACTTTTTACACACAATTTTAAACTGATTCCAAAGGGTCAATGTCTAATATCTGTTGGCTTAAGAGTGCTTCATTAGTTTGATCAATGTTTTCAGACAAATGAACAGATGTCAGAAAGTATACACTCTTTAATGAAGAAGCCCCTAAAACAGAACATGCATGCACTGTCCAATGTGCTGTTCAAGTGTGTATCAATCTACATGGCAAGCAGACCTCCTCATCTTGGAAAACAAAAGTCGAAAATTTCCAGGAGGAAGTATGATCACCTAACCGATTGACATCCTGTTCTTGCAAAGGTAAAACAAGCATGTAATTTAATTCTTTAAAAAATTATATGACTGACAATAGGATACTCTGCCCAGCTTCACTCTCTTTTCTCCACTCCAGTCCTTGACAAGTATATCTCCAAAAGACACAAATTCATGATCAGGGATAATATCCCAAATCATTGAATCTGCATCCTCAAATACCTGACCTAAAAAGCTTTGATAACACCCTAATTATTTCATCTTCAAGTCAATATGATACACTAGCCACTCTATTATCCTGACAACAATCCCTGGGAATGATATCTGGGAGCTCATGAACATCTGATGAACAACATAGGGTAAAGAAAAATGCCGTACCAAAATCTGAATGCTTTCTATCATACTATGACAATATCACTACTGAACTTGGCACATGGAAGAGCAAAGTAAAGAAGCCAAGTACACCAGCCAACAACTAAAGTGTAACTACAACAATGAAAACGGTTCCAATAACAAGCCAGACACCAACATCTACGCACCCAAAACACAGCCTGTCACAGCTACAGCAGCAGGTCATTTTATTCCATACTTTACACGTATACAGAACACTGTATATTTGTTGTTACATAGTTACTCCTTTACAGGGGACGGAATGGGTGACAGTGCACTCCTGCCAGATGCATGTTTCAGATTCTTTTCTATCACAGAATGCTTAATGTGCTCCTCCTTGCACAGACTGACACCTCTGAACGTCGCATTTCACCTTGAGAATAATCAGTAATACTGTTTGTATTTAGTACATACAGATTAGGAATAAGAATCACAAATAACAGTGAAACACTATGTGCTACCATTTAAGCACAGTACTCATCATTCACAACAAGCGTCAATTAAATGCCCACAAATCTTTATTCATGGAAAGCAAGATCAAAACATGAATATCAAAAAGCAAAACAGAATTTTGAATCTTAATTTCAAAACAAGCTAAAAAAAAAAATTGTTTTAGATAAGATTTGACAGTTCAGTAAATGAAAAAAATGGTTTTAAATAAGATTTGAGAGTCCAACAAACAAAAAGCATAAACAATAGGCAATTTACTTACTCTGCTACAGTAAATAGGTACCGTAATTTCCAGAATATATCATTTAAAACGAAAAAAAAAAAAAATAATGGTAATCTGAGGCACGTATGTGTAAACTAGCCTATATATTTCAGAAATGACATTGTCATGTTCCCTAAATGACAAAAGCTCTCTGTCTATACAGTTCAACA
This sequence comes from Conus betulinus, assembly GCA_016801955.1. Taxonomy (NCBI): domain Eukaryota; kingdom Metazoa; phylum Mollusca; class Gastropoda; order Neogastropoda; family Conidae; genus Conus; species Conus betulinus. The sequence continues at coordinate 46,173 of JADBJO010003003.1, read as the reverse complement.
TACTGACATCAAATGTGCACATTAAACCACTATCACCTAACACAACATGTTCAGTTTGATGTGTGCAAGCATGGTCATGTTCTGCATGTTGTGTTAATTTAGGCAATTATCAGCAAACTGTAGATTTGTACACACAGCAAAACTAATGTGTCTTGCACTCCAAAATGCTTTCCTTACAAATGAAAATTTTTTTTTTTTCATTTTAAAACCATGGGGAACAAGTGCCTTGTAAAAATATTACAGTATCAAATTTTCTGTTACTAAGTTTAAACAACTGAAACAAAAATGGACAAACAAAACCAATAACACTGCATATTTAAAGTACAGTCAACATATAATATTGAAAAGTTTGGTTTTTTTTTTTAGTTGTTGTTGTCAGCAGCATCAAAACAACTGGTAAAAAAAAAATCCAGGCAGACTTAACTAAAGTGACAATTACGATCACGGCAATATATATCACAATACTCTCAGTATCACAGAACCTTCAGCAATTCATTTTAGATGCAAACTGCACAGGTAAGATCCATCTTTATATGAATATTCAGCCAGCATATTTCCAGGTAGGCCCTCAATGAGACTGAGGGGAAGAGAAAAAATACATGGTCAAGGAACCTCACGTCTCCACTTTCCTCCATAGGAAGGTCATGGAGTGGAGTCAAAACACATTTCTAAATATTTTCATAAAACGTTCAAGTCCACTTCTAACTGTGTTACTTCTCTACAGACACAATGTAAAATAATCAATGTTCCAATAATGCAACATGAAACAAACACATGCCTCTGGGCTCTTTCATACAATGACAATTCAAAATATTTGTCAACATTTAAAGAAGAAAACATGTTGGACAAGACACATGATATAGATGCTTCTCCTTGAAGTGTAAGAGCATTTACTGAAAACCAGTACTCTACATCAACATTAGAAAATGCAAGTTTGGTACTGGCATCTTGACATTTAAAGCCAATCACAGATCTTTGAAGCTGTAGCTTTTAAGACAGCAGGCTGACTGACTGCATGACTGAGACCAATGATGGCTCCATGTCCTGGACAGGAAAACCATGATGGACAAATAACACCCCAGCAACTGTTTGCTAACAAGTCCATAGTCTTTCCAACCAGCGTATATACTACACACACACCCCCCCCCCCGGGCTGATCATTGTAGGTTTTAAGGACCAACAACTGAAGTGATCATAGAAACAACAGGACAGGATACATTAAGTGAAACCAGGGGGGTGATGGGGTGATGTACAGAGGATAACGTCACAAGCTGCTCTCCTGCAAAGTTAGGTGTGGTTGTACTATACATGCTCTCATAACATCTTGGTTCTATGCCCACATGCATAAATACTTTTTTTTCATTTCAAGGACTCTGAAATCCAGAATAAAAGTGACTGTATTTGATATTTATACTCAGAAGTCCAATTTTTTTTCTCTCATTTACATGATCCTACTTTAATAAAATGTAATAGTCACATCTACGCACTCTTTCAGTATAAATTACATGGATGCATGTGGTGATCTCTTCTGAGACAGATCAGAACTTCCCCTCCTCTTCTTCCCCCATCCCCCAGTCTCATTGTCACACATGCTTTTCATATACACACGCACACTCATGCACAAGCACATGGCTACACACACTCATTCTTACATGTACATCCCTATACAGACAAGAGAGAGAGAAAGCATGTGCATAACATGACAGACAATCGAAGTGCAAAGTGAGAGACTTTCAAAGCAAACTCTGCAAGTTGCACCGTGATTCCTCTCCTCCTCCACATCTGCTCCTCCTCTACTAGTAACCATGGCGCTCCAGTGCGAATTACACTGAACGCTACACAATCCATGGATGCACAAACCAGGTGACACCTCTTCACACCATGATGCGTGAGCCGGGAACATAGCGCGACTCGCTCCAGATGTTGCTCTCCCGCAGTTGTTGACACGGCGTTTACACTGTTTACAGCGGTTGTACTGGTCGCACTGCTCATGCAGGAGCTGGCCTGACTCCAGGCCCAGCAGCCGATCATCCAGGTCTCGGGCCCGCTTCATTCAGCCGCCTGCTTCCAGTCCTCCTCCAGGCGGCGACGGCTATCAAAGCGCGCCCTGTGGCGCAGAGCTCGGTCCTCATTGATACTGCAATGACAAGGACTTCTGTTCAAATGGGTCTCTCTGTGTCTTAACATTCCATCATTTCACGACTTCACTACTGTTAATTTATGCTGGAAATAAGTATGCACTAACAATCTTAACCACTGTGTGTATGATTACTTTAACTGCTGCAGAATTTCACTCCCTCCAATAATGGACTGCATGAGAACAGTTCAGATTGTGAATTGTCAGTCAACATCAGTTTCATTATAAATATACAGGATCATGAATTTGTAGTGTTCCGAATTGTTAGAGTGACAGTTCAATGTTAAAAAGGCATTATGAGTTTAAGTGACAGTTCAATGTTAAAAAGGCATTATGAGTTTAAGTGCTGTCATGGACCTCTCTGATCTCAATTACTCCCAGTGGGGCTGGAATAGCTCAGTTGGTAGAGCGCTGGACTCGTGATCCTATGTTTGTGGGTTCGAATTTCGGTACAGGGAGATTTTCCCCTCAGAGGTAACATTGGTTCTGACTCCATTCCCCATGCAGTCCTTTGAATGAGACTATAAACCGAGGTTCCGTGTGTGAATGCACGCACAATATCTTGCACACACGTAAAATCCCATCACCAACTTTCGGAAGAGAAAGGCCAGTTTGGCCATTGGTATGGACGAGATGTTACACATAGCATGCACCTTCCCCGAAGATGGAGTATGGCTGCCTTAATGGCAGGATAAAAAACGGTCATACACACAAAACTCTACTGCCTGTCTGTACAGGCAGTGTCTGCAGGAGTATCAGCCTGCGTACGCAGAAAGAAAGAAAGAAAGAAAGAATTACTCCCAATGCTCTGCATGCCTCTGACATGACTATTATTAGCCCTGCTACTTGTGTATTCAACATGGTAGAACTGAAGCTCAAGCTTTTCTAGAGAGTTAACTTTGAAATTTAAGAAACATTGCTCTTTCTTTTTTTCACTTACTGAAAGTATTACTGATTAACTGTCTTCCCCAAACTGTGTTACCTGATTTACTTTTCAATGACTCATGTAGACTGTCTGAGATGAAAAAAAGGCAGTAACTGGCAGTGCACAGCGATCAAGCAGCACTACTCAAAACACGGATTGGTGTGCCACAGCATTTGACAATGAGAGGAATGCATGTTTTGTGCTTGAAGTTTTGTACGGAACAGAGCTGTCTGTCCCCAAAACCTCTCTACAATGTTGCGATAGGTAATGCAGATGTAATCTTTTGGATTTCTCTCTCTCTCACTTTCACACACACACACACACACACACACACACACACACACATACACACACATTTGTCTGAATCACTTTTAGTGGAAGGACGTTAAACTCAAGAACAACGACACACACACACACAAAAGACATGTTCAGCATGCACTTAGGGCACTTAAAAAAAAACAAGAAATGAACATCTCTGAATACATATTGTGGAAATATCCACTGCAATAGGTAAATAAAAATGTGTGCAGACTGAAAAAATGGGAAAATGAAATGAGTGCACATTTGTTTTCCTTAGAGCTGCTATTGGTGTAGTTTTCAACAAAAATACCTATATTTTCTACAAAGAATGTGGGGATATAGGGAAGTTCATCTTCCTTTTTTTTAGTAAAAGCAGGATGGGTGGGCATTTACCCTGCTATTGCCTTACAGCAGAGCGATCACATTGCTCTAACTATGGCATTTTCCCTGCTATTGCCTCACAGCAGAGTGATTACATTGGTCTAACTATGGCATTTTCCCTGCTATTGCGTTACAGCAGAGCGATCACATTGCTCTAACTATGGCATTTTCCCTGCTATTGCGTTACAGCAGAGCGATCACATTGCTCTAACTATGGCATTTTCCCTGCTATTGCCTTACAGCAGAGCGATCACGTTGCTCTAACTATGGCATTTTCCCTGCTACTGCCTTACAGCAGAGCGATCACATTGCTCTAACTATGGCATTTACCCTGCTACTGCCTTACAGCAGAGCGATCACGTTGCTGTAACTATGGCATTTTCCCTGCTACTGCCTTACAGCAGAGCGATCACATTGCTCTAACTATGGCATTTACCCTGCTATTGCCTTACAGCAAAGTATTACATTGCTTTAACTATCATTAAAATTTTGTTGTTCAAACACTAAATTTCTTTCGTATCTGGTTCTTCGCCCATACTTCGATATAAATTCATGCTCTCCTGCTGACTTTTTTTTGTTCCTTTTCTTTTAAAAATAAAATATTCAAAGGCTTTTACCTTTTGTCGAAGAAGCAGACGCACACAAAACAGGTGTCATTCTCTGGTCAAAACACCAAAATTAGCTCACCAAGAGAACCCTGTGGTTACACTCCACAAGTGTGATTGCTACCCAAGAACTTCATGTCTGAATCTAAATTTTGATCATTCTTTTTTTTTTCTTTTTCTGTTTATCATATTCATTGTGTTTTCATACAAATAAAATGTCTATACATGGCACTGTACTTGGTAAGCCACTAGCTCTCCTTGAAGGAAGCAATTTAAGTTTCATAAAGAAATCTGCTGTGATGATGCATACACACTACAGTCACTGATGTAATCACTTTCCACGGCAAAGCATCACTCACCCTTCTTTGGTTTCTCCAGAATCAACTGGTCGCGTTCCTGCTCCATCAGTCTCTTCAGAATGGTGTCACGCTTGCGCTGGTCTACCAGTTCTTTCTGTTCCTGGAAACATGAGGTTGGCCCGGCGCCGACGCTCCATCAGCTTCTCATTGGTCGTGTCGTTCTTGCCGAAAATCTCAGAGTCTGGCTCACGAGGGGGCAATGGGATCGGCTTGTACTTCATCTGAATCAAATGGTTTTGAGTTTGAAAGGGTGACTGTCTGGGAGGGAAAAAAGCAAAGAAAAATGTGTTATGATTTTGAAACCAGTGAACTGATATGGAACATTTTCCAAAGGTCTGTCACATCAGACTGTCCTGTAAACCATCTGTGATGAGACAATGATGAAGCATGCCAGTGGTGATCTACATCTCATGTCCATCTCTATCCCTCCTACCTCGCTGTTCCTTCATCTGCATGTATCTCTATGTCAATGAAACACGGCTTCATCCCCCCCCCCCCCACCCCTCATTCCTCCCTCCCCTTCCTACCTCCTTCATCTGCTTGGTATATCTAAGCTAACTGAACCTTTTTTTTAAAACATACCAGAAAAATGTCAATGGAGTCTGTCTGATAATCATTTCCTATCCCTCCCATCCCAAAACTCCATCACATACGTCACACACATCTGTTTCAATGGAATCTTGATTTCCATGCCCTTCACCTCCTAGCTCACCGCCAGGAGTCCATAAAAGATGGTTCTGAACCTGAAGGAAGACCGCAAGAGACTCAGAAAAAGACAGAGAAGGAAGAAAAGAGAGAGTGAGAGAAAGTGGGGTATTCTCTTCTCACCTGAGCATCCAATGCTTTCTTGTAGGTATCCACCGATTCAACTTTGTCCTTAATGTTTTGTTCCCGTTGAGCAGCCAAACTGGAGTAGAAAGCAACAAAGAAAATTGGTTGTACTTTACTGTGTTAATATACACAGACATTCTGTTACTCACTCCTTTGAGGTGGTTCAAAAGCATTAGCTATGTCCACTTCGCTCTGATAAAAATTAACTTCACAGTCACTTCACAATACAGTTTCAAAAGCATATTGATAACAACAATCATAGTAACAGATATTTGTTAAGTGAACGTTCTAAAGACTTACCATCAGCCTTCTAATATAAATTCACAATACTTCACATGTGCAGCATGCATAAACATAACGCACACACCCATCCTAGCTCTATTCATACATATTCAACACATAATCATGCAAGCATTAAGTATACAGCTTATTCAGAAAAGGGACTGCTTTTAGCCTCTTTTGAATGAAGTGATAGAAAATGATGGTGTGAGAGACAGAGGTAAAATGTTCCGCGTTGGTGGTGCTTGGAAAGAGAAGGATATTTCATTGTTCAGTCTTTGTTTTCAAGTGAGTAGTCAAAAGAGATGAGTGGCACATGAAGAGTGGACTTGATGAGAAGCGTAAATGTAAAGTAATTCAGAGAGGCAATTGAGTGCAAAATCAGAGGTAACAGCAATGGAGAGGGTGGAAAGTTAATAGTCGATTCTGTTAAGAGATCAGCTGCCACAGCATGGTGGTGTTACATATTTGAACTTGAAGGATCTCAGGACCAGCTGACTAGCAATGCTGTGGACTACTGGGAGTCTATACATTAAAGATTCCTGAGAAGCCAGCAGAAAAAGGAACTAGTATGATTAAAAAATGTGCACACAACTGTCCACATACATCTGGAAAAAGACTGCTTAAAACTGGAATTTCTGTCATACAAATCAACGTTCCCCGAGGATGGAGTATGGCTGCCTTAATGGCAGGATAAAAAAAGTCATACACACAAAACTCCACTGCTTGTCTATACAGGCAGTGTCTGCAGGAGTATCAGCCTGCCTACGCAGAAAGAAAGAAAGAAATCAAACACAGGATAGACAAAATATGGCTAAATGTTCAATGCTTACAATGCTATTTTCGTGTTGTTGCTAGTTTTTTTTTTTTTTTTTCCCCAAGCCTTGTATTTTTACACTTCTTCAATAGGTCATATTGAAAATATAACACCACCATCCTATTTACCCCCCACCCCCCACCCCCCCTTAATAATGGAAACTGGCTGTGTTCTTTTTTTCCAAAATTTACTGAATAATTCTAATTTGTACACTTCATGGGATGATCCCACTTGCAACTGTGAACAATCTATCTGCCCTTGTCATAAGTCTGAAGGAATACGAATGACCAGTCAGTCATTGCTTAGACATTAGACAGCATCATTACTGTTGCGCTCCAAACTGGTGAAATGATCAACTTTTTTTCGTACGCCCCACAGTCACTCCCTCACACATGATGAATGTACACATAGGTACACAAACACCCATCAAGACAGAAGACACAACATACTCTTCTGCTAGCTGAACTTGCTCGAGGCGCTCTAGAAACTGGTCATCAGCCTTCTTCTTAGCAGCAGCACTGTCCTTGGCCTCCACCTGCAAGGATACACAAAGTTTTGAACATTTTCTTATGGGATTCTTTCCTTTTCTTTTAAATGACAATAAATGAGGATGACGATGATGTCACAGAGTTTCATGTTGGTCTGGAACTACAGAACAAGGTGTACTCTCCCCTTACTCTCATATTTTGCAATGTCAGTGTAACGAATCAGATGCTTGCAGTGTGCTGGTCGGGAAATTTGAGCAACACTCTCCAGACCCCTCCATCAACTCAACTGTGTGGTTCCATTCTTCCCAACTGACCCCACAATACATTCAACAGTGGTGGTCAGGAGCTGGCCAGAGTTGACCAATCCCATGATCTACCAGTTATGGTAGGTTGATTCTGTCCCTTGTCAATGACACTCACTAATGCATAATGCTAGCTAGTTGTTTTTTGAGGTTTCTATCTTAGGGGACACCTGAAGAATCTGCAAATAATTTTCATTCTTGTGACCTTTCTGCCTGAACATCATACTTTCTTCTGGTACAAGAAAGCCTGGAAAATGTCTCAAACCAAGACTGAAATAATGCAACATCAAAAAAACAGCCTGAATTTTTTTTTTCCCAACTATAATGGGCATAAATCTGTGACTAATGTTTTCAGCCATAATTTCAATATTACAAACTGGTCATTCTATTAGAAATTTTTATCACTTCCAATTACTCTTCTGTACACCGATAACATACATCCTAAATGATGCAACAAATTATGTATTGCGTTTTGTCAAGATTAGACCACTTAATACAATTTCTGCATCACAAAAATGCAGATACAAAGACATTGGAGCCAACAGATGTATCTTGCCAAATATTGCCAAGTAAAACAAGATGAGTTATGATTTTTGGTGAATAGAGCAAGCAAAGACACATCAAATTAGCAGTTTATACAGCCTTGCCTGTTTCGACTAAAAAATCAAAAAAAAAAAAAAAAAAAAAAAAGAGAATCTCACAACTTTTTACGTCACTGCCAAAATGATAAAAGTTGGCTCTAAATTTTGGGAAATTCCAAAATCAACATGTCAGCTATGATAAGTTATGAATAACTTGCCATCATGTCAAAACACACTGTCATGTGTTCCATTCCACTTGCTGAGTTCATACATTTAGAACATGTCAGTATTAACAAGTGACGTTCCAATCCAAGATACCAAAATGAGGATGGCAAACATGAGTGCAGACAGGCTCTGTGGCAGATGGGTGAAAAGAAGTCTGAAGTGGGGAAGGGGTGGGGGGTGGGGGTGGGGGGGGGAGAGGCCAGAGCAAGAGGCGAGTATGTGAAAGAGGCATGTTGGACATGGAGTTTTAGGGGGACGTTGTAATCTTTACCAGTGGCAGGATGAACAAGATGCAAATAATATAAACGTACTCCAGTTTATCTTGAACACAAATACTTTCTGAGATATTCCAAATAGAAGAAAAACCATTTTGGGCCATTACAGCCGTTAGCAACGGCTATTCTGGTGAAATAAAACATTAGGCATCATCCATGACCCATACTGAACATACGTACAAATTTTCAGCAAGATCGGCCCAGAAGTTTTGTCTGGGGCAAGTGGAACACATTCTGACCATGGGCAGACAGACAGACAGACAGACAGCATTTCTTCGTTCCCATTGTAAAATACTCCCTGTTCTATAAGAACTGGGAGTACAAAAGGAAAGAGGGGATAGCAAAAATGAAGAAAGTAGAGGAGGGAGGAGGTAGGGATATGGGCTGAGGCAAGGGGGACAGAAATGCAGTGGTGATGAAGAAGCTGGGTGATGCGGTAGAACAGAAGAGAGCAGAAGTAATCCATCATCAAAATGATGTGAATCTACCATGCTGGCAGCTGCCATTTTCTTTGTAGGTGGAGTGATCTTTTGTCAGTCTACTGTATGCTGCAACAGTTGCTTGATAAATCAAGCCCACGAACATGCCAGTGAGCTGGGGTTTTGTTTTTGTTTTCGTTTTTTTTTTTAAGATGTTGAACATCTGTTTCTTTATATCATTCCTGAAATATGTTTCTTCAGTAACTTGATGTTGATCTCAGTACAAAAATAGAGCAGATATCTAGTTTTTATATGGAAAAGGTGGAATAGGGGGGGGGGGATGGGGGTGGCAAGGGGAGACGGACGGTGGAGGTGGGGGCATTATAGCGCTGGAAATGCTACACTGAAGATAGGTGACTGATCTGAAAAAAAAAATAACAAAATACACCCATCAAGAAAATGATCAGGCTAATATCACAAAAACAAGATCTACATGGCTATGTCCCTCCCCATTCACCCTTTGCAGTTCATTTTCATATGGTTTTCAGTCATACATATGAGTCATAAACAGTAGCTGCCTCCCTCATTGTTGTTTTAGCACAGACGGTAATTTTTTTTCACAAGTTTGTGTCTAAAACCTTTTAAAATTATATAATAAAGGTTCAAATCTTTGCTAAGTCATTACTATAATGACAGAAGAATTGTTAGCCTGCACTTGTTTTCTCCACTACTTAATTGTTCAGCATTATATCGTTTGGTCAAACAGTGGGAGACTGCCTCTCTTAAGAGATCCAAGTAAAGGTTGTTATGCACAATTCTTAGCTGCTGACAATGCTTGGGGTCATTGAACAGCAGAGCTGACCACTCAGACTGTTCCATACCTTTTGATCTCCCTTGCATCCTTCAATGGATCTTCAAACATTAGCTCAAAGATCGTCCCCTACATTTTATACTGTTTGCATAATGTTGGCTTTTCAGCAAATTTTTTCCTCTCCACATTTTCGTTTTGCTTCATTTACTACCCTTCGCTGGCTGCTTTGATAGTACTGTTGGATTTTTTTTTTTAACCCTTGGTGGTGAGAACACCGCAGAATTATGGACTGTGGCATGTCTCTATTTGATGCCAAGAGCACAGACATGGTCAGATGTATCTCCCTGATGAGTCCAACCTGGCAGATAAACAGCCTAGAAGCAATCAATATAAACAGACCTGTCTCCAACAGGAATTAAGACTGATACCTCATGCAGCTAATAAAAGGGTTTTCATATTCTTGATATATGTATTAAATTTCATGTTCTTATTTTTTCATCAACTTTATTGTTGTTCTTGTAATGGTTCAAATCTTAGCCAAGTCATTACTATAATGACAAAAAAAGGTTTAACCTGCACTTACTTTCCCCCCAGTCTTTAATTGTTCAACATTATAAAATAAAGACGTGGAAGTTAAAAGAACAAACAACACAATTCAATTAAAGCAGTGCTTATGGAGACAGTTTTAAGATTTTGGCAGCTGACCTGTCTGGTGAGATCTCTAAGATACTGCTCCTGCTTGGGCAGTCTGGGTGGAGTCAGTGGACGCCTCTGGAAGATGTATGATCTCTGGAAAAACAAACATTTCCTGCTGAAAGGATGGGAATATCAAATGCACTTCTTCCCGTTTATAACATTTTGCTGGTGTTTTTCTTGTTGTTTGGTTCAATCAGTAATAAATTCAAGTAACTGGTTGCTATTAAAGTGTATCACAAAATGACTTATTTTTCAAATTAATGGCAATACAGTCTACTAGAATGTAATTTAAGCATACATTAAGATGAGAGAAGAAGGATGGGGATAAAAAAAAGTGCTTCACCTGTGGTTCAGTGTCTTTTGCTTTCTTCTTGGCATTTACAGCTTCTGACACACCAAGGTTGAATGCTGAAATCTTCTGGAGATCATGGCGACGAGAAATATGACGTTCCTGCAAAACACAGCAAAGAAAATGACTGAAGACACCTAATCCATATCTCTGAAACCCAGCTTAACAAAAATGGACAGCCTACAAAACAAGCACAGCTCCATGCCAAAAGTTGATTAGACTGAAAGAAATTCACAAATTACCTTAAGTATAACTATATAAAATGAGTACAACTTTTACAGCCACATTGTTTCGGGGAGAAATAAAAGAAAGAGATAAACACAGTGAGAGAGACTAAAAATGAAAAACAGCTCACTATCCGCCTCCACTTACCATCCATTTACACACACACACACACACACACATACAGAGCTCACTATCCGCTCCACCACTTACCGTCCATCACACGCACACACACACACACACACACACACACACACAGAGCTCACTATCCGCCTCCACTAACCATCCATCACACACACACACACACACACACACAGCTCACTATCCGCCCACTCCACTTACCATCCATCACACACACACAGAGCTCACTATCCGCCTCCACTTACCATCCATCAAACACACACACACACACACACACACACACACACACACACAGAGTTCAAGCTGTTAATCCACCATACAATGATTTAATACTAAGCAGGACAACACAATCTGCTAACCTTCCTGCTCTTTTTCACTCTTAACCTTTAATCACCTACCCTACCCTTCCTTCCATCCCCTAACCACCTTATCCTTTACATACCTCATAATAGTAACAGAAGACATCATTATCTCCCAATTTCTATTCCCCTTTTACCTGACCCCCTCACTTTCTCCCCCATCTCCCCTCCCCTTTCCTTGCCTACCCCCAAAATCTCCCACTTCTGTCCTTCCTCCGTTCAACTCCTAGATCAGCTTGCTCCCTCAAGACGTCACTGGCATTCCTAATGGTCTGATATTTATTGTCACAACCTCTCACAGGACTAACAGAAGATTCTAGACATTAACAGAAGACGTCACTATCAGGGCTCTTTCTGAGGAAAAGCAAAATCATGAAAATGCAATGGGGGATCTGGATATATGCTTCCCTTCCCACTTCCTTCACCTGCTTTCAAAATTGGTGCGGTCTGATCACTGAAAGATGCAGTGTCCACTCTTGGGTCTAACCATGGCCAGAACTATTTGTTTGCAGAGCTCCTTTTAATTCTTTTTTAACTTGTGCAGTGTTGCTGATGCAAAACATGATACCACTCTTCCTTCAATGAGACAGACAAAACAGCAACTGCCTGCTCTCACGAAGAAATTCATAAAGAATTGTGTCATTTGCAAACTAAACAAAACTGAACTAATGCACCACTGATTCTGCTGATAATTTTTACCTTTCTTCTCTTCCCTGATTTTATTTTTGTCCCCATTTTTTTTTTTTTTTGGTTTCTCATCTTTACATTTCACACCAAACTTCACAAATCAAAAGTGGGAGCGCTGTACTGTCTCCTGGCCACTGTTCATCTGGTTCGCTTCTTCCTCCCCCCACCTTCCTTTTCCTTCTGCCCCCTCCCCCTGTTGTCAGTCCAGGACCTGACCTGCTCCCTCAGGATGTCCTCGGCATCCCTCATGGTCTGGTACTGCTGCAGCAGCCTCTCCTCCTCCTCTTCCCTCTTCCGGCGCTCCTCGGTGAAGGAACACGGGGATGTTGCGGCGAGCTCTCTGGTGGCACAGGTAGCACAGCTCCTGCCCAGCCTGGGGGTGGCCGCAGGCGGATGCAGGGGTGGCGGCTTGCTGGCTGGCTTCTCCCCCCGATCATGTTTTCTGCACTGATGGACCTCTCTAGCGGGGCCAGGCGGGGCGGGGTCAAGGGCTTGTGCTCTCGGCCACTTCTGATGAGAAACGTTTTATGGGTGACTGACTTTTGGCATGAATTTTTTCACTTCCAGTTTGGGAGAAGGGTTTGTTTTTTTTTTATCTGTGTGTGTGTGTGTGTGTGTGTGTGTGTATGCTTGAATCAAATGACTGACTGATCCTGAGAATACTATCACCTCATTCTTTCATGGTGCAAAATCTGATGAATTACAGTCTATATTAACCTTGGTTCAGAATCATGCATACATTCTGATGTATAAGTGACAATTTTGAGGTGACTGAAATGTGTGTGTGTGTGTGTGTGAATACTTGAATCAAATGACTGACTGATCCTGAGAATACTATCACCTCATTCTTTCATGGTGCAAAATCTGATGAATTACAGTCTATACTAACCTTGGTTTAGAATCATGTATATATGCTGAAATATAAGTGAAAATTTTGAGATTAATGAATTTTTTTTAGAAATGTGTGTGTGTGTGTGTGTGTGTGTGTGTGTGTGTGTGTGTGTGTGTGTGTGTGTGTGTGTGCATGTGTGTGTGTGCATCCCTTTTTGTCATAAACAGCATGAGAGCGTCAGTACACCAAACATTAAATACAGAAATAAACCCAAATGCTGTGTATTAAAATGCCAATATATGAAACTGCATGTGAACACCCCCATCAATAAATAGAACACACTGACTTGCATGGTGAGTGTTAGTGGTAATAGAGGAGGGAAAAAGGACAAAGAATGTGAGGCAAAAAATAGAAAGATGGAGGCCTAACTTTTACACACACACACACACACACACACACACACACACACACACACACACACACACACACACAAAAAAAGTCATTAAAGATCTTTTTTAATTTAAGGGAAAAGAATGTGTAAAGTAGGAAGTTGGAAGAAAAAAATCAAATGTCTGTAGGACAACAGATGTGCGTGTGTGTGTGTGTGCGTGTGTGTGTGTGTGTGTGTGTGTGTGTGTGTGTGTGTGTGTGTGTGTGTGTGTGTGTGTGTGTGTGTGTGTCTGTAATACATTCCTTTACTGACTTTCTTGTTTCCTTCCATTATTCAGTTACTATTCTGAATTTACTGATCTAAGTGCTTTGAGCTCAGTAGGTAAAATGCATTCAACAAGTTTTTTTTATCATTTTTACTGCAATACTGTTCGCTTGTCGATTGCGGCACTAAATGAGTGATAAGTAAATGCCCATTTAATACAACTGTCAACATGTTAGTTGCTCAAGTGCTGCTGAATCACTTGCAAGGGCTCAGAAAGCCTGTACATTGTATGGATAATATATCTACACTGGCTTGACACTTCAATGGCAGTATGTGATCAACATCACGGATAGATTAACAATTCATGTAATGAAAGTCAGTGACCACCAGTCACGACGGTCAGTTTTTTCCGCATCAGCAACACACAGCATAGTACATCCACTACTACTACTACTACTACTACATTGTCTTTAAAAAAAAAAAAAAAAAAAAAAAAAAAAAAAAAAAAAAATGGTGACACTCAAGATTTAACTTTGGAGAAGTATTATTTCTTTTAAAAGAGAGTGACCGAAGTTTCAAAACTTCAAATTTACGGTTGTTTCATGCTTTGAAAGAATAATCAGGCAGTTGTTAACTTAACAAAAAAGGAGAAAAAAAAAGAAAAAAAGGGTAATATGAGGATATGAAGATGAAGATGAACAGCAAAACCCCGTAATGAAACAGGACACTTCAACACTTACCCAGGCGCCATGTCAGCAAATGCCACGCCTTTAGTGTCTGCTGGCGGAACAGGGAGATCGTCCATCAGAGAAAAGCCAGAAGCTTTGGCCAGAGACATTGCCATCCTGGACATCCTCGGTTTGGCAGGACTGCCTTTTCTCTCCACTGGAAGGGGGAAAAAGTTTTTCTTAGGATGATGTGAGAATGCTGAACCTGGTCAATCGCTGGTGCTGCAATTCCCTCTCACATCATGAATCAAGCCTGTTTTAGTCACAAAACTAGAACAAAAGATGTATGAGAAAAGTGAGATAATAAAGAGGAATAATAAATAAATAAATAAATAAATGAGAAAAAAAAAGCAAACAAACAAGTAAATAAATGTACAAACAAACAGACAAGAATGTGAATAAATTAATGAATAAAAGAATAATGAAAACTTTCTTTTAAGCTGCATGTATTTGTTCCTGTTCAGAATCAAACACTTACTTTTCTCTTTTTACACTTTTATCATTCAGTAAACAAATAAACTAACGAAAAAAAACACACACACATAAAATTCACTCAGTTGCTGTCGTAACACAAGGAAGAACATGACCCTTACCAGAACTGAAAGAATGTCGCATGGGCTTGGCTCTACTGGAACTTCTGGACAGAGAACTCGAAACACTGGATCTAGATCGCATTCTAATAGGCTTCAGCCTTCTCTTCGGATTTGGATTCCAGTCTATCTTGCGGTACCACTCTGATGAATACATCTTTCACACCTGGTCAATAACTGTCCACACCTGAGCACTCAAAGAAGACTAATGCTCTGAAAGGCAGAAATGCAGATTTATCTCCTTTCCTTTTTCTTTTCTAAACCCACAGCCAAGCTTTCCACAAAGTTGGTCTGTTTTAAAAGAATCCAAACTGCAAAACAAACACACGTCTCAGGCACAGAAATATGGCAGTCCCTTGTGAACGAAGATGCTAGAGGCGGGATGCTGGTGCGGACTGGGCCCAGGTAACCATAACAGAAGGACACTATGACGACGATCGCATAGAGACGCAGGCCAGAACTATCCTCCGCCCTTCTCTGCCCATCAATATTTCAACGAGACTGTTCTGCATGGTATCTTTCTCATACAGTCATCACTCAGCGCAGAGGGGTGAAGCCTCACTCTGAAAACACTACAGTCTTGCCTGGGTGTTCCACAACTGCTGGCACTCACAACAACATATTGGCTTATGTCAATAAACACATCTACCTGTGCAGCAACACACTTGCAGGGCATGAACATTTAAACTGCATGTACTAACATGTATGGATGCAGGCAAGGACATTCATATACACACACACACACACTCAAATATACTTTTTGCGTACAAACAAATCCACATGCACATACCATGAATGTAAATGTGCACAAGCGCGTCACAGTATGACAGAATGCATGTGTACTCACAGATACACCATCTTACACCCTAGCCTCAAAAGAACACACACACACACATATGCACCCTGCCTGCAGCCCATCCATGTCTTCTGTTACACTTACTTCCCCTCCTCCTCTGCCCCTTCATCTCTCTCCTCCCCCCTGCTCAATCTGTACCCAGTCCCCCGCTCTTATCTTCCCGATGTCATACACACACACACACACACACACACACACACACACACGCACATACAAGCAAATAAAAGCGAGCACACACCTGTGCTCTCTCTCTCTCACACACACACACACACACACACACACACACACACACACACACACACACACGCTAACGCGCGCACGCGTGCTAGTACTCACACACACTCAACTACACACTGTAAAGGGAGAAGGAAAAAAAAGCAACAGAACATCCAACAAATTTAAAATGAATGAAACCATCTTTCGCCAGACAATGAAAGTACTAGCCCTTACAAAGATGCCCTGAAGAGATAATGAACAATAAACGGGCCAGTCCACCAGAGAAACATGAATATTTCATCTCGCTCCACATGGGAAACCGTCAACAGAGCATTCTCATCAAAAGAACGCACGGTGGGCTGTTCAAACCTCCTCTCAGGGCATTCCCAGAGGATCAATAGTTATTGAGCATGGCTCCAGAGAAACAGGGATGGACAAACCTTTCAAAAGGAAACTTCTGTACACAGCTCTGTTCCTCTGTTGTTCAAAGGTTGTCAAAACATGTTGTGGACTTCACACACGCATGGCTAAGCGAACACAAGTGCATGCACACGCGCGCGTGCACACACACACACACACACACACACACATGCACAATCAGTTATACACCTACACATAGGGACACACATATCAACATTCAAACATGCTCCCATTCTTGCATGTCATACCAACAAAGTGAAGAACAGTAAGAGACTGATATACTTTATTTACTGCTGTCCAAGATGAACTGTGATATTGGTTTAGCCCTTTCACTTAGTCTCTCAACCACTGTTCCAACTTATACTGCATGTCTACTATCACCAACTGACTACCATTCCCCGCTACACTGCAAATTTAAGAGAGACCCTAAATTTTGTTCCCAACACAGGCACTACGGTATGGTACTGAGTGTTAAGACATGCTGTTTGAGGATAACAGTTATGCAGAAGTAGTCACCATTTGCACAAAGTTTCAACTCAATCCCTGTAGTTTAAACACACACACACACACACACACACACACACACACACACACACACACACACACACACATTTTTCATCATGTCTTGAGTGTGACTTTCAGTAGTGCCAGTATGTGATTGAGGACAGTTTAGCACACCTGGTATCACTGACAAATAACTACATTTCTGTAAGTCACATGTACAGTATGGGTGTGTCTGCATTCATTGGAAACAGTGGGAGTATATAAAACGACCAAAAAGTAGGGAGTGGGAGGTATTGCTGCCAATGGATTCCTGATATTCCAAGTTCAAGTGAGTGACAGAAACAGTTTCTAAACATCAAACACACACAAAACAGATACTACTTCCTCAACTAGATTTTATACAGAATTTTGTATGATGTCATTCTTTTTCTTTCATGGGGGATGGATTTCTTTTTAAAGTAACCAAGTTTCAAAGGTTCAACTTAAGTTTGACTGGTACTCAGAAAAAATAATTTGGTAACTTCCCAAACAGTACAGAAAAAAGGGGCTTAATGGGTTAATCAAGTGTATGAAACTTGTAATTCATATCATCTGAATATGGAATTAGGTAGCCAACAGGAATAAGTAATCACAAAGAATGATGAAGATGATGACACTGACGGTGATGGTGATGACATGATCATGATCATGAATGAAGGCACCACATCCGAGAGAAAGATAATGTTGCTTATAGCCCAGCTTGACTGCAACGGGACATATCAGGGCTGTCACCGTGTTCAAGCCAACACAGAAATCATTCAAAAAAAACAAAAAAAAAAAAAAACACTCATCTACACAGCCATTTGAAATATACTTAAGAACACACCAGGAATTTTGTTCAAACCTTTCTTCCATGAAATCTTTGATCTGATGAAAAATGTTGATCTCTCTTTCAGAAATTCAAAAGACCACATCAGGTGGGAAATCTCTGAACAAGGTTTACATGGGTCTGCTGTAAAGTGTTTATGTCTCACATCATGCAAGTCCCAACATCTAAAAGAACATGCTTCACTGTAAGTGGTACATAACATGGAATGCACCACAGAGCTTCACCATTTAAAAGACAAGAATGGGTGTGAAAGGAATGGCATGTATGCAAATGGCTTGAGACTGTTTCTTCTTTACGGTTTCGACAGATTTGGAACAATTTCTTATCCATCTAGTTTTGCTGGAGGTTTTTGATGTAAGCCTGAGCTCTGGGTGTCAGATCAGTGTGAAGGACAGACAGTCTGCTAAACTCTTTCCATGTGGTACTCTTGGCAAGTTGATCAACAACCTCATTGCCTGGAATGCCCTAACAGCTGGGAACCCAAGCAAAAATCCAGTTGGTTCCAAGCACTACAAACTGACAGGAACTGCAAATTCCCATGAGTCTATGGCCTTTACTCCCATTCAATGACTTTTCTTACTGGCCTTCAACATAAAAAAAATCAACACATCACACCATGGGATGGCACATGTCACTGGTCAATGTTTGGGGAGATGGTTATTGAAGAGAATCCAATCTAGTACACTGTGCTTTATTACAGTACTGATATTTAACACGCCACATCAAAGAGCCAACAGGACTCCTAACCTGGGAGGTTGAGTTAGCCCGACATTTTTTTTTTTCAGGTAGTCTAACCCTTTTGGTTACAAACATAAGCTCAAAACTAAACAATATGTTATTTATTATCATTATTATGAATAGTTATATAGCACCTATTCTTGGCTAGAGACCAAGCTCTAAGCGCTTCACAATCCACACTCGTTTACACACTGGGCTGCCTACCTGGGTAGTGCCAACTGAGGAGCTGTAACTCAAATACTAAACTATACTAATACTACAACTCAAACCCTTCTTCAACTTCCTTGGGCATGAGGCTTGGAAATATTGCCCAGAAAACGACACGCCTTCAGCAAAAATTGGCATGCAAAGGTAAAGGCAGGCATGTGATGGTGAAAGATAGTACCTGAAGCTGACCTCTGCTCTCCTCTGTGTGTGTGTGTGTGTGTGTGTGTGTGTGTGTGTGTGTGTGTATGCTTCTGTGTGTGTGTGTGTGTGTGTGTGTGTGTGTGTGTGTGTGTGTGTGTGTGCTGCTCTGTGTGTGTGTGTGTGTGTGTGTGTATGTGTGTGTGTGTGTGCTTCTGTGTGTGTGTGTGTGTGTGTGTGTATGCTTCTGTGTGTGTGTGTGTGTGTGTGTGTGTGTGTGTGTGTGTGTGTGTGTGTGTGTGTGTGTGTGTGTGCTGTGTTGCCTGTCTCGGAGTCTATGAAGAGTATATGGAATCTCTACAGCTCAGGAAATTTTTTCAGGTTGCCAACCATGTGACTGCAACCAGACACTGAATATGCCAGATGTGATTTGGGGCCACTATTGACAAGTTGGCGAACCAAAGAGCCAACAGGACTCCTAACCTAGGAGGTTGAGTTAGCCTGACTTTTTTTGTCCTGCTTTGTCCTGCTGTTACATTCTACTTGACCAACAAAAGCGTAAACCTCCTCCATCATTTCACAGCATGATGTCAGAAATTTGTCAGTATAAATCACTGTCTGCTGGTACTGTACTACACTGTACCATCAAATACTTGAAACAAACTAAAATGCAAAAAATCCCCAGTTTTACCAATTTTTTTTGTACAAATGTATTTGGGTGGTAACACTCACTCTTGGCCATCCACGATACTGAATAAGAAGAAATGAAAGAAGAAAAAAAGCAGTAGCTATCTTTTAGGCATTGTGTCTTGTCACCGGCTACCGATCCATTAATTGAGCATGTTTCTAAACCTTTGGTGATGGTGCAAGTAAATTATGCAAGTTATCAGTGATATCTGCTTTGACTGCAGGAAACTTAAATGGAGTTTCATCAGTGGATAACAAACTGAGTACCGTAAAGCACTTGATGCAGTGAAAAATAATATGGTGAAAAGAACAGGCTGGTGCCCTTGGAGAACACATCACGAAGCATACGAACACATACACACACTCATACACAAACACACCTGCATGCACACACACACACACACACACAAACACACACACACACACACACACACACTCACACACACACACACACACACACACACACACACACACACAAAAAAGACAAAGACAGACAAGAAATCCCATGGTAAAGCAAATACACTCACCATGAATATCCTCCATGACCTGTTTTGGCATGTACACATCAGCTGGTTCATCCTTCGCCTCTGCCTCTCTCAATAGGTTATCAATGGCCGTTTCTGTTGCAATGTCCCCAACACCAGGCTCAGCAAATGCATCAACACGGATAGCCTCGCTGCAGATGTGCGGCTCCATTTCTTCTTGCAAGACTGGGCCCTCAGGTTCATCAGGTCTGTCATCAACGTGCTGTACAATCTGGGGATCAATGCTCATGTCCACAATGGGCTCAGGAGGGGTCGAAGGCACTGGCGGGTCGGAGTAGTTTTTTTTTTTTTCATCTGTCTCAGCTAATGGCGGAGAGCGTTGGGACCAGCATTAGTCCCAGGGTTGATCCTGATGGAATCATTTTTGAAATTTGAAATCCTGGTGCACAGAGACATGACCTACTAACAGTAAAGTCATGTGAAATGGAATTTAGTATGCATATGGTCATCACGCTATACATTTTCCCGTCATTTCTACATACAAGTATCCACAAGAATTGAAAAAAAACACCTACACCCCAAACCTTTCTCTGCTTGTCATTCACTTTTGATCAAACCAAGCACTAAAAATTCCACCATCACAATGTAAAATGACATTCTTTTTTTCTTCATGCACTAAATGTTTTCCAATCAAAATGTTACACACATATCACACACAAAAACACCATCAGGGGAAAACAGATCAGTGTGACGTATACAACTGGAGTTGATGACAGGTAAGGTATACCTTGTCTATCATCAACACCAGTTGTATGCGTCACAATGATCCATCTTCCCCTGATGGAGACATATACAACTGGTGTTAATATCCATTATCAGCAGGTAAACAACACATACGAATATGATAATGCATAACTCAAATGCAAAAGTGTGTCATGTCAGTCTGTACACCGAGCACCATGACTCCAGACTGGTGGTTGTAAACGACCAGCACATTCCATAGAACAGACAAAACATGACCATATCACACAAGAGAAACGTCTCATTCTTGCCATTATACAGAGTTCAGAAGATAAATTCTCCACTGTTGAGGCAAATACTCTCAATTTGCTCCAAACCAAGTGACAGTACCGTAGAAGAGTGCTTTGACATGTTACAGGTGGAGAACTTGGATAAGTCTTCAACCTACACATTCAAAAGGGTTTGATAATCCTGACGATTTAGTCAGACTGCGAACAGTTTCTGCCATAAGTAAACTAAATAGAAGTAACAGTGGAAGCAGGGTCTGGCAATCAACTGCTATAAGCCCTCTGGCCTTTGTACATTGTGTCTTAGTTTCATGTGGTTTCAACACAGTCATCATTGAAGTGCATTACAGATGCTGTGTCCTGTACAATCCAATGATGAAGCTGAGGACAACTCTCATGGGGCAATTTGATTTGGTCTATCTACAACTAACCCAGACAGAGTGAGAGCGCAGAGTACAAGAGAGAGAGAAAAAGACAGACAGACAGACAGACAGAGACACAGAGAGAGAGAAAGAGAGAGAGAGAGAGACGAGATGTGACTGAACTGTCCTAGGGCAGTGCTCGTCTTACCTGGGCAGAATGAGAGTGTTGTTGGTGGTGCCAGGTCTGGAGAAAGGCCTGTTGGACATGACGGAGTCTACAGTCCCTGCCCTCTGCCACAGACATACACTTCCATAGTTGGTGAGCAGGCGAACAAACATACACACTTCCAGGTCTGGTGGCAGGTGAATAATTATACTGATACTTCCACAGCTGGCGGGCATGCAAATAATCCAACAGTCATTTCCATGATCATCTGGTATGTGAATGAATGGTCCATGGTTAGAGGGAATGCGAGCGAGTATTCAGCTGGTTCCAAGAATGATGGGAATGTGAATAAACAAACACTGTTCTAGTCCATAGTGAGTGGGAATGTGAAGAAACAGGGGCTATGATTAGTTGCAATTAACAAAAAAAAACTCTCTCTCTCTCTCTCTCTCTCTCTCTGTCTTTTCCACACACACACACACACACACACACACACACACACATGTGCACACATGCATGTGAGAAGCAAAAATAAATCAAACATACAATTACAAGCAAAATTACTGTTGTTGAATAATTATCATAATTACCATCACAACTAAAGTCACTGTCCTCCTAATCACTATCAACAGTAACATTTTATCATGGTAGAGAAATTAGCTGGACCTCTTGAATTTAAGGGTTTTAAAATCATAATCAAATACTGCTTAAGACAGTCATTTTTCTTTCCATAGACTGATTTTTTTGTTTTCTTTCAAATGGCTTAAGTGTTATGTCTACCTGTATCAGTACTGACTTTGAGGTTTGTCTTGTGGTACAAATACTTCCTCTTGTTTGGGTTTTTTTCCCCCCACCAAATTGTAATATGTAATACTGATGTGTAAAGCATTCAAAGATAAACACTGACAATGTGAACACAACGTTTTTTTGTGGGATAGAGGTGGAGGGGGTCTTTAGTCTTGAGTTGCACAAAGTGTAACCTGTCTAATGTGGTCAGGTTAGTAATTTTAAGGTTGTCAATGTATAATTTATAATATATTTTTTTATTTGACTTAGTAATTAGATGAGTGTCTTAAAATTAGTGAGTTTGCGCTAAATAGTCATTTTCAGTAGGTCTGAGTAATTAGACACTTCCGGTCTGTTGGTGTTCTTCTGCCACTTCCTGCTGGGACAAGAGAGGGAAGATCACACTTGAATCTTGGCAGATGCAGTTAGTGCTAAATCAGGTTAGTTGAGTTTGTTTGAAGAAAAATATGTATGTAGTTATAATATTGTATTGTGTTATGTTTCGTTTTCATGATTTTATTTTACTGGATTGTGGTGTAATGTTTAGATTTAAAAGGATTTTGATTTTGCACATTTGTGGGCTTTAGAATGACCATGTGGTAGGCAGCCACTATGTTTTTACTTTATAAAGACTTAGAGGAGCAAAGTTTTAGGATAACTCGTTATAAGTATTAATAATAATGTGAGTGACAATACAGGATTGTGTTTGGGGAAGTCATATTAGTTTTGTGGGAGCGGATTGATTGTGTATGTATGGTGATACAGAATTTGGTCATTTATTATTTTGTATGTTGGTAGGTTACGTTAATTTATGGGTTTTTATTAGTCCGTGGTTCTCTGGATCAAAATATTAAAAACTGTATTTAGTTTAGATTGCGGAATTGAGTTTATAGTTAGGGACTAATATGCTTAAATTGGTGTATTATTATTAGAGATTGGTTGACAGTGGGTCAAACAAATTACTGGTGTGTAAATTTTAGATGCTGTTTTCAAATAGGATTAAGCATAAAATTAGGTTTTTGCCTTTCATTGTGCATTCCTTCAAATTTTCGCATTTCGCCGAATTTTGCCTTATGTTGTTCCAAATTCTGTTGTAGCCTGGCATTCATTGTGTTTTGAAGGAATACAATAGTGAAATATGTTAGCTGGGTAGTTGCAGTTATTTGTTAATTCAATCACCATTCATAGTTTGGACTGTGTTATTTTTAAATGAAGTCA
>JADBJO010003003.1:0-12500 GCA_016801955.1 Conus betulinus | reverse complement strand
TGCACTCACACACATAGATGCATATGTGTTTCTGTGCTTAAAATTCTATGCAAATGAGAAATTACACATGCATGGGTGAAACTGTGATATCAAGTCAACAGTATTCACAGCAAACAACTGAAATAAGGCTAGCACACCCTTCAGTCACAAAAAATTTCATCATTTAAGAACCACTGGTTCAAAACATGTTTTTGAGAGGAACAAAATTATGACTGGAAACTCTGTCTAGCTCAGCAACAAGGAAAGATTATGCTTTGTCATTCATTCTGATAACATTTGCCTGTCGCTGAAGCAACATAATTCAGTTAAAGCTTCAAGTTGATTTAATTTCTTTATCAAATCAAATCAATACACTGTACTTTAATGAATCAAAGTTGTGATAATGTAATGTTCACATATTTGGATATACATTTATGAAATCATGTATGGTCGAGTCTTTGTCAAGTTTTTGTGGTTCTTGACTACAATTGACAACTGACATTGTTTTCATCATAACTGGGATGCTTTTAGTCAATAATTTTCACAGACACACATCTGCTATTCAATTAACAAAGCTACGACGTTAAACGAGAACTGATGTTGATTTCCGTTACTGCCAAGTCTCAACAGAAGTACGAGCCGAACTAGTACTGGAAGAACCAGAAAAAAGGTCACCAAACTTACCATCCTCTGACAAACCATTTATGGAGGAAAGTTTGCCGGATTTGGCCTCAGCCAAAAATCTTCTGCAGTGATTCTGGCATTTTGGAAGACAGATTGGTTAAACACACGCAGACATCTCAGAAAAATACCAAAAATTAACGAAAGAACTGGTCACCCTGGGCTAAAAAGCTAGCCGCCTTATCAACGTTGCTATGGTAGGTGCTGAGCGATGGTTGGTTGGATTACCGCCGAACCGATACAGAGCTATTCAAAGCTAGCAATGGCGTCTTATGTGTTATTTCCGTACAAAGGTAGCAGACACGCAGTTTGATTTTTATTGCTGTATGAACCCCAATTTTAAAAAAAAATCAAAATCGTTACATAAAAGCAATTTTGTGTGACACAAGTCCAAGAAGGAATCAGAATATCAAATTCAACACTGAGGCTCACCCATTGTTACATTGTTGGGATTTGCGACAAAACTTGCGGTGCATATAAACGCACATTACCCACATATCATTACGGCAGTTTACCTCTCTCTCTCTCTCTCTCTCTCTCTCTCTCTCTCTCTCTGTTTGCCTGCCAATAATCAGTATGTTGTTAGCATTTCCAAACTTTGTTTCAGTAAGTAGCTGTGCCTGTTATCAATTTAGTCTTTTGGGCGAAGCGATAAATAGAGTTTGGGTTTATGAATTAGCGCACGTAACAGACCTTACACCAGTTGTCCCCAACAAAATTCTGTAGGGAAATCCACGGTTAATATGTAAACAAGCTTACACAGGCAGAATATATGCACATCAACTAGACGCTTTTGTATTTGTCCCTCCTGTTTATGTATATATATATATATATATATATATATATATATATATATATGTGTGTGTGTGTGTGTGTGTGTGTGTGTGTGTGTGTGTGTGTGTGTGTGTTCTTCGGACACACTTTGAACGTCTGTCGGGAGTAACAAGAGTAGACTGGTTGGTTGGTTGGCTTGGTGCTTGGTGGCTTCTTCGACTGTTTTTTTGTTTTGTTTTTTTGTTGTTGTTTTTTTTAATCTGTTATTTTCTCTGTCCCATCTTCTGTGCCACCTCGGTGGCATGCTCCCACGCCGCTGCTCATTTTGACCCCCGTCCAGAGCAACAGACAGCACCGACCCGCCCCAGCCCCAGCCATCCACAGGGAGCAAAGTCAGAGTCAAGTCGTCAAGAAGCAACCCACCGGAGGAGGCACTGCACTGCTGCCGAGTCACTTCGATGGTGTTCAGCGGCCCCTGTTCCGATCCAACATTCGCAGGACACCACCTACTTAGCCCTCTACGGACGACTGTCAAGCGACTATCTTCTGAAACGTTACTAGTACTACTATCTTCTGAAAACACTACTATTATTTTCATAAGATAGTAGTAATACTACTATCTTATGAAAACTATAGTAGTTTCAGAAGATAGTCGCTTGGCGTTGCGACTATCTAGTGAAATGATCCCTGTGTGAAATTATGTCCTCTTTTCTTAGTATTATTACTGTCCAGGGTCACTGATCGATGGTCATTTGGCCTATTAGTGTAGAACGAGTTTATGTGAACAATGTGTGACGTTTCTGACCAGTGGTCATTTTGGCCCAAATTCACTGTTCGACAGCTAGTGAGTGTAGAACGAGTTCAGGTGAACAATTTATGACGTTGCTGACCAGTGGTCAGTGTCCTTGACCAGTGGTAATTTTTGCCTAATTTCACTGTTTGACTGCCAGTTACTTCTGTTGTTTCTGTAACACGTAGCGTTGCTATTTTACCCAAAATGCTTGTTACAAAGTTCGCACTTTACCCTTTCCGTTGATATATAACAATTGCTTGTTAGGTTTATATTAGGAGACAGACATCGCACGCACGCACATATACTCACGCATACGCACACAAATTACATGCATGCGCACTTCGCTCGCACATACTCGCACACACAGCACTGCTGTACTGTCCGGACATGCCGTGCCTCCGTGACGGCACAACTATTAAACAAAAAAAACAAAACAAAACAAAAAAAAAAAAAAATTCCCATGTTCTCTCTCGTCTACCTTCTAGGGATGCAGCTGCCATAAATATTTTGAACAGGATTCTGGCCACTGGAAGGGTAAGTTTACATGCACTAGCGATGACCTTTGTGACCCTAGAGTAGTCCGAACACAGAAACCTGTCTGGCACTGGAGGGCACGTCTGGAATTTCCTGCTTCACCAATTTATCCGGCAGAAGAAGAATGACATGTGGTTTTAGAACTGGTTCAGCACAGCAGTTCAGAAAATGAAGGGGGTAAACGTGTACAAGTTTATGAAAAGAATCTTAGCTTGATTTATTTGTTCTGTGTATTTAATAGTTTTATACGTCTTAACATCTGAAGCCAAAACAGTGAAAAGTGTGTACTGTGTGCAATGCTTTAATTTCCTTAAAAAAAAAAAAAAAAAAATTCACTTGCATTACACATATTGAATACCTCAGACTTTCTCTTCATCTGTTCAAAGTAAGAGCGAAGTGTTATGCCCCTTTTTTCTTCCTCATTTGCTGTTGTCATACTAACCAAACAAACGTACTCAAGATTGTGTTCTCCAATGTTTTACTTCTGTTGTTTCTGTAACAGTAGCGTTGCTATTTTACTCAAAATGTATTTACTTCTATGCTCGTTACAAAGTTCGCGCTTTGCCCTTTCCGTTGATATATAACAATTGCTTGTTAGGTTTGTATTAGGAGACAGACATCGCACGCACGCCCACATACTCACGCACACGCACACAAATTACATGTATGCGTACTTCGTTCGCATATATTCGCACACACGGGTACGTCCAATAAGCGCGCGCGTTTGGCAGTTTGACAACATACGTGCATTTACCATAAGCACGAATTGTCAGGGTACAGTAGGCGTGCATATTTTCGTCCAGGGGTAGTAAAATGAACTGTCTGTTAAGGCGCATTTCCTTCAGTTAGAAAAGTTATTCCAAAATCTTTCTCCACACCATTCGGCAATACTTACATGGAGTGTACTGTT
This sequence comes from Conus betulinus, assembly GCA_016801955.1. NCBI lineage: Eukaryota > Metazoa > Mollusca > Gastropoda > Neogastropoda > Conidae > Conus > Conus betulinus. The sequence goes on along the minus strand of JADBJO010003003.1, from coordinate 8,829 downwards.
AAACGCTGTTTACAGTTTATTTACAATAAGCAAAAAGTCTGAGCATCGAAATCTTTCTCTCCCACTACCACAAAAGTAAAAAGTATGCGCATGGAAATCTCTCTCTCTCTCTCTCTCTCTCTCTCTCTCTCTCTCTCTCTCTCACACACACACACACACACACACACACACACACACAGTTTGCTGAAGAAATTAGCAGTCAAACAGTGAAATGAGGCAAAAAATGACAACTGGTTAATGACAATGACCACTAGTCAGCACCATCATAAATTGTTCAAATGAACTCATTCTACATTGTCAAACAATAAAATTTTGCCAAAATGACCACTGGACAATGACACTGACCACTGGTCAGCAGCGTCATGAATTGTTCACATGAACTCGCTCTACACTAACTAGCAGTGAGACAGTGAAATTGGGCCAAAATGACCACTGGTCAATGATACTGACCACTGGTCAGAAACGTCATAAATTGTTCGTATAAACTCTTCTACACTAATCAGCTTCAAACAGTAAAATTGTGCCAAAATGACCACTGGTCAATGACACTGACCACTAGTCAACCACAACATGAATTGTTCACATGAACTCGTTCTACACTAGCAGTCAAACAGTGGAAATGGAGCAAAAATGACCACTGGTCAATGAAAATGACCATTGGTCAGCAACGTCATAAATTGTTCACATGAACCCGTACTATACTGATTAGCAGTCAAGCGGTGAAAATAGGCCAAATGACCATCGATCAGTGACCCTGGACAGTAATAATACTAAGAAAGAGGACATAATTTCACACAGGGATCATTTCACTAGATAGTCGCAACACGAAGCTACTAACTTCTGAAACGTTACTAGTACTACTATCTTCTGAAATCACTACTATTATTTTCATAAGATAGTAGTATTTACTAGTACTACTATCTTCTGAAATCACTACTATAATTTTCATAAGATAGTAGTATTACTACTATCTTATGAAAAAAATAGTAGTGTTTTCAGAAGATAGTAGTACTAGTAATGTTTTCAGAAGATAGTCGCTTGACAGACGACAATGATAATTGCCTATTCGCGGAGCCGACATGAGTGAGCTTTCCGTCCGGAGGGCGCCACCACGTCCGTCCAACGAATTTGCCGATACGGTGACCCCGTTGGAATCAAACCAAGGCCATATACGTGGTAAGGACATCGAAAAACTGAGGTCAGCATGAGAATAGGGCCCGAAAGGTCACAGAATTCGGGTCTTTTTTTATTTTTTTTTCTTTAGAACTGATCGATGAGAATGAGGACGAAGATGATGATGTACGGATTTTTATGTACGGATTTCAATTCCGGTCCGAGACTGCATACATGGCTGTACTCTACGCTTACTTTCTTAAGATATCCCGGTGTCAGCAAACTCCGAGAGATAGACACACCCTGCAATGTTGGTCAGGAAATTTGAGCAACAATGTCTGAGACGCACCCATTTAATGGATGAAAAACTCGACTGTGTGGTCCCAGTCGTCCCAGTTGAACCCATAGCAGACTCAACCCCGAGTAGGAGCCGGTCGGGACAGAAGAATCCCACATGACTCTGATGGGAATCGAACCCAGCCGGGAGTCCACGATGCTAAACCACTTTGCCACGGTAGCTCGTTGACTGGATGCTCAGTTGTATGCTAGTTTACTTTGTCGTCCAATAGTTACTTAGCTGCTTACAGGCGCTTCTTTGACTGGTTGAGTGGTTTGGCTGGTCGAGATATTTTCATTTATTCCGTTCTTTTTATTACATATTTCTTTCACGGCTTCGTTATATCATCAATTCATTATTCATTCCCTACAGCCGTCGTTCTCAGTTTCTTTACTCCTTCGTTCCTCCCTTCCTTCTCTCATGTAAGGTTACGAGTTCTTGTTCGTCTCTTTGATTGTTTAGCTGTTCGTTTCATCGTTGATGTGCTACTTGCTGTTAATTAAACTTGCTGACAGAAAGATGGAGAGGTTGGGAACTGTGTGGCAAGTAGTCCTTGTCGGAATCACCGACTCTCAACACCCTCCTCCCCTCTCTCTCTCCGTTGTGTACGTGGGGGCAGGCGGGGGGGCGCACGTGTGTGTGTGTGTGTGTGTGTGTGTTTATGCATACGTGTTTACCCCAGTGGCTCCGTTTATCGGTTTATTCAAATAGTTAAGCTAAGTTCATGACATCAGGTGCAGACATTAGAACATAAAAATGTCAGATCAAGAATTAAAATATGCTTCAAAGTGAGAGAGAGAGAGAGAGAGAGAGAGAGAGAGAGAGAGAGAGAGAGAGAGAGAGAAAGCGCATTCTCTGTGTCCTTGTTACACAGAATTTTTGATTCAACAAAGCCATTGAACGCCTCCAGTTACCTTTTTTTTCTGTATGGGAGTGCATGTTACGTACAGTGTATTTGTTTTTTTCACACTCTGTGTTGCACACATTTAAAAAAAAAACTTTTATTCACGTTATGAATCATGTTATTGGACATGTTGAAAAGGGGGAAAATGTACAAACAGCTCAAGTGTTACCACAATCGATGTAATGCTATCTTACAATTGGACATTTGATGTTGCCTCTCTCTCTCTCTCTCTCTCTCTCTCTCTCTCTCTCAACGTGTCTGTCACTCCTCTCTCAGCTAGTCTCTCTGCTCCACTCCGTTTCTCCCTCCGTCTTTCTCTCTCTGCTTCACTATGTCCCTGTCTGTCTGTACCTCTCATCTGTCCGTCTGTGGCATTCCGTTTCGGCTTTTCTGTCTTTTGTCTGTTTCTCTCTCTGTGCGGGGCGTTGACAAATAGCTCCCTCACAAAAAATGTGTGTGTGTGTGTGTGTGTGTGTGTGTGTGTGTGTGTGTGTGTGTGTGTGTGAGAGAGAGAGAGAGAGAGAGAGAGAGAGAGAGAGAGAGAGAGAGAGAGAGAGAGAGAGAGAGAGGAGAGAGAGAGAGAGAAAGAGGGGAGAGAGGCCCAAAGACAGAGGGAAGGGGAGACACGCGTGAAGGGGAAGAGGGGACGCGGACAGGGGAGCAGAGGGTACAGGGGGAGAGGTGGAAGGGTGGTGGTGAGAGGGTGGAAGGTAGGAAGAAAGATGGGGCAGGGACCCAAGGAGATTTGGTTGGGGGGGGGGGGGGGGGGGGGGAGAATGACGGGTTTGTGGAGACGAGAACGCCAGAGGGATGGGGGGGGGGGGGGGGGGGGGGGAAGAAAGGGGAAAGGTCAGGGCAAGGGGGGAGGATTTCATTCCAAATTTAAGCAAGCTCTTTGCCATACCGGACGCATCAAAATGGAATCACTTCGTGGTATACTCACGGTGGGAAAGGGTAGAGGCGATGTGCCGAGGGGGGAGACAAGAACAAAAGAAGGGGGAAGGGGAGGAGAGGAGGAGAACTGGGGGAGCGGCTGGGCAGGAAGACAGGGGAGGGAGAGCAGAGTGGGAGGAGAGGGGAGGGAGAACTTGAGGAAAGGGATCGGGGATAGGGGGGGGGGAGGATCGGCTAGGGCAGGGGGACAAGATTGGGGGGGGGGGGGGGGGGGGGGGGGGGGGAGGGGACGGCCGTGGAAGGCGGAAGGGGGAATGGAGAGGAGGGGAGAGGCAGCAGCTACCACTATATAACAATGAAAAAAAGTTTTGTTGCTCTTTTTTAAATAAGTTTACGTGCACTAGTATGTCAGATACTTTGCTCATCATAATAAGAATCAAAGCAAATATGCTATTTGGGGAGGAAAAAACGTGTCTGTGTGTCTGCGCGCGCGCGCGGCGTACGTGCGCGTGCGCGATGCTGTTTCAACTCTACGATCCAGACATTTTAATTCTTCACTCCTTTCTCTTTCGTGCTCTATTATTTTCCCCTCAATTCTCTCTTCTGCGTTACCTTCAACCGTGGGATCAGGAGTGGGTGGGTATGAAAGCGAGGGGAGAGAGGGTACATATTCTACAACATGGAGACGAAATTCTATAGTCTTTCGAGAAAATGCTTATTCTGCCTCATCTGCGCGTGAGAAATCGTATGGGAGAGCGGGTCAGAAACAGGTGATATTGCGAGGAAAAAACGTTAAAGGAAAAATGATCGCTGAATCATTGCGGAATGGGGTCTGTAGAAAAGGGGAAAGCCTTTGTGACCCGTAGGGATAACACTGATAATGTTTTCCTTTGGAAAATACGCAACATGCTTGTGATCCTTTTGGAAAACACATTATCCTGGAAAATAATGGAAAACGCATCCTAATGGAAAACATTATCCTAATGGAAAAACACATTATCCTAATGAAAACAATCGTGATCCTCAGGGATAACGGCTTAGCCCTGTTGCTCTGATGGGTAATACCCGTTTCCCTGGAAAAAAAATCTCGCCTTCTGAAGCTGGTATGGCTCCCATAACCGATTCAGTACATTTTGGTTTGTTCCAAAAACGTGCGCAAAGGCGTATCAATTATCGATCCTTGCAGAAATTTGCCTGCAGAACTATCCAACAATTTGTACACAGAGTAATACAGAAATGGGCATATATTTATGTATTTGTATATGGAGAGGAGGAAGGAGAGAGAGAGAGAGAGAGAGAGAGAGAGAGAGAGAGAGAGAGAGAGAGAGAGAGAGAGAGAGATGCAAACCAGCACTTGCATGCAAGCACACGTACACCCCAACTAGTCCGTCTTTCCATTAATGAACATCTAAACATAGTTACGCATCTACCATCCATGACTGCATTGTTTGCCATGTCGTACCGATGATAGACAGCAACACAACACACTCTCTATCTCTCTCTCTCTATCTATATATATATATATATATATATATAGAGAGAGAGAGAGAGAGAGAGAGAGAGAGAGAGAGAGAGAGAGATCATACTCTCACATTAAAGACACAAAGTTTCATTTTTGTATCCATTTCACTTACACCGTAGCCCAACTCAGGGGGTCATATCAGGGCTGTCACCAAGTCCTAACCGATTCCTTAACGACAGAAAAAAAAAAAAAAAAAAAAAGAAAAAAAAACTGTCCACTAAAATGTCATTCCATACATGCTGAAACAGACGGATTAATACAGGATCTATGCAACACACACACACACGCGCGCGCACACACACACACACACACACACACACACGCGAGCGCGCACACGCGCACACTACACGTACACGCACGCAAAATACTGATAACAGAACGTTCGATTTGGCTTTTCGAAGCCCTTCACTGTTCTCCGGGCAAGGCTTCCTGTCTTCTGTCCCTTGCCGCTGTGAATGCATCCTCCAGACCCTGCAGAGGGTTGGTCCAGCAGAAGTCACCATTCTTCCTGCATCCCATGAGAACGGATTGTCTGGAAGCCTGTAGTAACGCTGTGAACCCGGGAGAGACGATCTTGGTAGCATCTCGTCCCTGTAGTTGTATGCCCTTGGTGAGGATGGAGGTGGCTGTGGAAGATGTAGTGCGAAAGCTCGTGGTTGATTAGCAGTGATTCTCGTAGACAGCACATCCTTTATGACCTGCCACAGACGAAGCCAAAGATTACATTCTGACCAAGAAGGCGCCGCTGAATCCTGACAAAGAATACAGTAATGTATGGCTAGTAGAAACTAATGCCTGAGAATGACATCCATACACGCTGAGAGTAAAGAAGACAGTAAAGTCTATGAAAAAAAAAAAAAAAACTAACAACTAAACCTGGGAAAGAGAAGACGTGAATGTGGCCAAAGCCTTACAAAAGACATCAACCTTATGAAACAAGGACTAACATTCTGAAAGAAGATTACACTGAACAATATGAAAGGTTAACATTTAGCTCTACAAAAGAAACCGACACAAACCCTTTTGATGAAAAAGGTTTACTATGCCCTATTGGTAAGGTAAAGTAATGTTGCCAACAGCCCGCAAAGGGCCATGTCAGGGATGTCACCGCGTTAAAGTTAACTCTCAAGTCATTTCATCTCTAAAATCAGTCACACACAGCCCTTTAAAATACACCACCTAAAACCGCACCGGAAATTTTGTTAAAAGTATTTCTTCTGTAAAATCTTAGATCAGATGAAAAATGTTAATCTCTTTCAGAAATTCAAAGATCACATCAGTTGGGAAATCTCTGACGTAAGCCTGGGATTTGGGTTTCATATCAGTGTGATAGAGTCTGCTTATCTTTCCTTGTGGCACTCTTGGCAAGTTGATCAACCAACTCGTTGCCTCAAATGCCCGCATGGCTGGGAATCCAAGCAAAAACTATGTTATATCCATCTGATTTCAAAGAGGTGTGCAGTTCGAATAATTTCATCAGTTGAGGGTGCTTGATGTTACGGCTGGCAATGGCCTCCAAAGCAGAGAGTCCGACAAAATGGGGATATCTACGTTTTCACTTAGAAACCATTTCAAGAGCCAGGACCAAGGTTGTCAGCTCAGCAGTGTAAATGGAGCTGCCAGTGGGAATGTGTTTAGAACATCTCTGAGAAAAAAAAGGGGCAGCAGAGGGACATCCGGAGTCATGAACTTTCTTCACAGCTGGAATGGTGGATTTATCCAGACGAATTTCAGGATCGGCAAAGAGAACTGACGAAAACTGTGAAAATGGATACACTGTGTTCTGGTGCTTGAAAAGGTAACCCCGTTTTCCTCGGCCCACTGTCGAATTTTGTCCGCACAAATTCAGAGTCGACGCTGAACGCTGACATAAGAGGCTCCAACTGCACAGAGTGCCAAGTCATCAACACACGGAGAGGACTCGGAACCCCCGTTTACTTCATGGACAATGTCGTTAATTTTGATAATGAACAGAGCCGGTGGGAAAATGCTCCTTTGAGGTACACACAACACCTGTCCATAGATGTCAGACAGCGTGGTGCCAATTCGGACTTGGAACTGCCGATTAGCCAAAAAGTTTGAAAGGATAAAAACAGATGACCATGAAAACCAGGTTTATGAAAGTCTATAAGAATTTCAGATTCCAAGCGGTATCACACGCTTTTTCCAGATCACGAAAGATCGCAACTACAATGTTGTCATGTTTATTCATGAACGCGTTGTAGATGGTTTCCAGACGGACCAAAAGGCCATCGGTTTCAAGCTTATACATTAGACGGAAGCGTCGTGTTCTTTCTCTTCTTTGCGAACTGTAACCCGACGCACGTTAATTACGCCTTGGGATGCAAGTTCAATTTTTATCTGTCTCCAGACACCTCCAGGATCCAGGCATCTAATGACTCCCTTGGACGTACTCAACTATGTATATGGAGAGTCATCCGGTTCCCCTCTACTAGTTTCATGGCACTTAGCAGCTGTTTCGACAAGCCCTTTGAGATAAGGCACTGAAACCTATCAAAACAAGACAATAAACGGATAAAAACAAGTCCACAACACTAGAAAACGAGAACACTAAGATTTTTGAAAGAAAGATGCTATATCTATGGAGTGAAAATACTACATCTTTTAAAAAGGGGAAATTTAACCACTTAGAACGACTACACTAGCCACTTGAAAACGACACAAAAGCCTGTGAAAGAACACTGAAAGAGAGGACACCAAAAATGCTACCACAGGAGGTCGAGAATACTTGCGCTATTTTAAAAGTGGCCACCAGCTCCCGCAAAAATAGGAAAGTAAAATTGTCTCGATTTGTTTGTCCTTGTTTTTGGCGGACTCACTTAAGAATTTGAAACTCGCTAAGAATTCTTTTCAAAATGTAAACCCTACGAGAGGATTCACATGCTGAATAATTACCATGTCAGGTTTTCTGTGGGGAAAGGACACTCAGGTCGGGAGTACCAGGTGCGCACTAGGAAATACTTCAGGAAGAGGATTAAAGACTTTCTCAAGAGCTCTGCAGCCCGAACCAAAATGATCTGAAAGCATGCGTCCATGCTCCAGATCCCTGATTCACAATCCATGCTCCATAGCTCGAGTCAGCCTTTCATGCCTTTCCAAAAAATACTCCCTCTGGTACTCCCTGTCTTGTATCCTGTTCCCCAGAACACCTACATAGGAAGCTGTCAAAACTTCTTGGCCATATGAAAAATCGACACCGACACCTAGAATAGAAGACTAAGCCCCAAGAGAGAAGCCACATAAATATGTGAATGAAGGAGACACAGAAGCAAGGAAAGAATACTCTAAAACCTGTGAAGGAAGAAAACACTATAGCTAGATAAAGGTAACATCAAACCCTTTGTATGCAGAAGGCACCCTACCTGGAAAAAGGCGAACCTTTGAACGAAGAGACCCAGAATTCTTAGGGGGAAAATGAAAAAAAAAAAAAAAAAAAAAAAACCATCTGAAAGGTAGGGTGATGTTGCTTATAGCCCAGCCGACCGCAAAGTGCTCCATTAGGGCTGTCACTGCGTTGAAGTCATTCACACAGCCCTTTAAAATACACCTTCTAAAAACATACCGGAAATGTTAAAATCTTTCTTCTGTAAAATCTGAGATCAAATGAAAAATGTTGATTTTTTTACATCAGATAGGACATCTCTGAACAAGGTTTTTATGGAGTCTGCTTGTAAAATACTTATATCTCACATTATGCAAGGCTTAACACTCTAAAAGAATATGTTTAACTGTGAATGGTACATAACATGGAATGCACCATGGAGCTTCTTCGCTCTTGAAAAGAAACGAATGAGTTACAAACGAATGGCCAGATCTGAAAACCTTTGGTTTCAAAATCTGAGTAGGGGATAGGTATGTTGGACAGTTTCATCGTTGTGGCATTCCTGGCCCAACGATCGCCACTTCATTTCCCCGAATGCCAACATGACTGGGAACCCAAGTTAGAACAACGTTGTGACCTTTTGTTTTCAAAGAGATGAAAAGTTCAAGAGAGTTTTCAAGTTCAGGATGATGGAGGTTACGGCCAGCTATGACCTC
>JADBJO010003002.1:267500-272238 GCA_016801955.1 Conus betulinus | reverse complement strand
TAACGGTCAGCATGGTTGCCTTCCCGCAGCAGTCGATCCGGGTTCGACTCCCGGCCGACGCACTTTTTTCGTTTTTTTTTTTTTTTTTTTCCAAATCAACGAAGAGATATTATATCTTGATTTATCTTTATTACTCACCCCCCACCCCCTCACCCCCTAAAAAAAAAAAAAAAAAAGCAAGCAAACAAGAAACAAACAAAAAAAAAGCAAAAAAGTCAGTCGACTGCAGATTTGTCACAGAAAAATCGAAAAACGTGACTGGATTCTCAGCTGACCGCGTGATTAGACGCGAAACGGTTCTGTGTTTGTGTGGTTGTAACAGCGTTTCTGTCAAGGAGATCTGTGTGCGTGCGCACGCGCATGTATATGGTATGTGTGCGTGCGTGCGTGCGTGCATTCGCAGAGATAACTGTAAAGAAAAAAAAAAAACTTTGATGAATATATTTTTTGTCCAAAGCTGGCTGGGCAGACTCACGGATAGGTGGAAGACTGACAGACAGTGGACAGACTGACAGACAGGGTGGGGAACTGACAGACAGACAGGTGGGCAGACTGACAGACAGGTGGGCAGACTGATAGACAGGTGGACTGACTGGTACAGACAGGTGGACAGACTGACAGCCAGGTGGACAGACTGGCAGACAGGTGGACAGACTGGCAGACAGGTGGACAGACTGACAGACTAGTGGACAGACTGGTCAACAGACAGGTTGAGAGACTGGCAGACAGGTGGACCTGGCACTGGCAGACAGACAGACAGACAGACTGGCAGACAGACAGGGTTGGACAGACAGACAGACAGACGGGTGGACAGACAAGTGGGACAGACTGACAGACAGACAGTGGACAGACTGACAGACAGGTTGAGAGACTGACGGACAGGTGGACAGACTGGTGGACAGACTGACAGACAGGTGGACAAACTGACAGACAGGGTGGACAGACGGACAGACAGGTGGACAGACAGCGAGAAGAGCAGCTGCGCCAGGAAGCCTCAGCTCCGTTGGCTGGCTGGTTCTTCTCTCTGGCATCCAATTACGGAAAACCCCGTCCAAGTCAAGAACCTTGCTGACCCCTTCGCTTTCAGAATTGACTTCTTGTGTTAGCCGCTGGGATAAGCCCACTGACGGCCGAGGACAAGAGAGAGAGAGAGAGAGAGAGAGAGAGAGGAGAGAGAGAGAGAGGATGAGAGTCGAGAGAGAGAGAGAGAGAGAGAACGGAGAATGCTTAAGTGTGTTATGCTTCGTGCTCAGGATTGTTGTAGGGTTAGAGCATGAGAGGTGTGGGCAGATTGTAAGAGACGATAGACGGTGTGTGTGTGTGTGTGTGTGTTGTGTGTGTGTGTGTGTGTGTGTGTGTGTGTGTGTGTGTGTGTGTGGGTGTGCTTGCGAGTGCGTGCGTGCGTGCGTACATGTGTGTGCATTGTGTGTGTGTGTGTGTGTGTGTGTGTGTGTGTGTGTGCGTGTGCGTGTGTGTGTGTGTGCGCGTGCGTGCGTGTGCGTGTTTGCGTGTGCGCGCGTGTTTTGTAGATAATGGATCTGAACTAACCCCACGCACATCATCAATATCAATTTGTAGCGCTTGTCTATCGATAGGGTGAAAACACCCTACCCTGTTTACTCCTATCCTCTTCCCTGGTGCAAAATACACAACGTTTAAGAATTTAACCTCCGCTCTTATTCTTGCTTTCAATTCATTGTAAGCTCCCTTGAACACATCAAAACAACTTACCGAAATTCCATTTCTTTGTACAAAACTGGCCACACCTTCAATGAAATTGAATCAAACGCTTTTTTCGAAAAATCTACAAAAAAAAAAAACAACATGCACTTTACAAATTGTTTTCAGACTGCAGAGTAACGTAAAGATATGGTCCGTTGTGAAATATCTCTTCTGAAATCCTGCCTTTTCTCATGAATTAAGTCATTCTGGAATTAAGTCATTCTGTCTGTCTATTCTTGTAACCTGTTCTTTAACGCTGCAAAGTTTGCTACTTACAATGCTCAAAGAAATACCTCTGTAATTATTCATATCATTAGTATCACCTTGCTTGGATAACGATACAATTACAGATTCTGTCCAGTTTGTTGGAGAGTCCCTTCATTAAACCAAATATTGGGGGCCCGCCGGGATAGCTCAGTTTGTAGAGCGCCGGACTCGTGATCCTGGGGTTGCGGGTTCGAATTTCGGAACAGGGGGATTTTTTGCCTCGGAGTTAACATTGGTTCTGACTCCATTCCCCATACAGTCCTTCGAATGAGACTATAAAGCGAGGTTCCGTGTGTGAACGCACGCACAACATCTTGCACACATGTAAAATCCCATCACCAACTTTCGGAAGAGAAGGCCAGTTTGGCCGTTGGTATGGGATGACACGTTACACATAGCATGCACCTTCCCCCGAAGATGGAGTATGGCTGCTTTAATGGCAGTGTCCGCAGGAGTATCAGCCTGCGTACGCGGACAGAGAAAAAGAAGAAAAAAAAAACAAACAAACAAATATTGACTGAATAATTTCACTAGAAAATTCTGGGTGGAGTCTCCGAAGTGCATGAAGTGCATGACAGTTAGATCATCTCATCTGACAGATTTATTGTTCTAAAGTTTTTTTTGTTTTTTTATACCGAGTAAAACGTCTTTGGAAATTAAACTGCTTACGACGTTGCTGATCTCGTTTTCTTCTTTGATTTTTTTTTTTCACCTTAATTCCTTCCAATTCAAATGGTTTTGAATGCCGAAACCTTTCTTTATTAGATGTACCGATTGAACAAATTCGAAAAATTATTGACAAGGCTCCGCTGAAAAACGTAGACAAACGAATCACGAGACAAAACACGATGCGTTTCGACCACTTTGGTCTTCTTCAGGCAAGAAACACAAAACTCAGGACAACGAAAATGAACGAGTAATCATTTTTTTGTTTGAAGTTCTGGACTTCTTTTTTGGAAATGTTATATTATACATCTCAGAATTCCTTTGACTTCTAACTGATTCTGAATGCCCTGTCAACAGCGAGTCGTTACATTCCTTCTTTCTTTGTTCTTTCATTCATATTTTTATGCTCACGTCTAGCAATACAAAGCCGGCTGACATTTGCCTCCCTTATGTAAGGCTTTGTAAACTTTCCTAGCAATCTACGAGCCCTACGTTTGCCCGTTCGACATCCTCATCAAAACCATTTTTTCTTTCTTTTTTTTTTTGTTTTTATTAAAGTTTACTAGCATTTTCTTTGTCATATCCCTGACTCTCTTTTTTAATTATCTGACTGAACCTCTCCAAAGCTTCATTTACACTGATGTTCATACAATTTTGTGCAACATGTAGTTTACTCTTCAACTTTTCTTGATGTAATGGAAGAGCAACATATTCTGCATTTACTTACTTTCAACAGTATTCAACAACAATTCTACATTCTTTTCTATTTTGTTTATCAGCACATAGAGAGAAGTAAAGGATCAAACTCAATCCCATCCAATATTTTGAGCGTTAATTCATTACACAGAAAATCGATGGAAATTAGAATTGCTAAAGATAGTCATAGACACGAGAGAGAGAGAGAGAGAGAGAGAGAGAGAGAGAGAGAGAGAGAGAGAGAGAGAGAGAGAGAGAGAGAGAGAGAGAGAGAGAGAGTCTGCAGATGTAAAGAAATTACCGACAGCCAGTTCCTTCTATTCTTCTAGAACTCATACTTGGAAAAAGAAAATGCGCTGGGAGATGAGACTGGAACGCCAGTTGTCAGCGACATGAGACAACGAAAATGAAAATATGAAACGAAATAAAGAAGACGGGCCGAAAAAATAGCCAGCAAAGGGACACACACACACACACACACACACACACACACACACACACACACACACACACACACACACACATTACAGAAACCGTCTAACATTGGCATGGCAGGGTGCCAAGAAGACAGGAACGAAGACGGAGTAAGGGGAGAGAACCCTGCAAAACGCCTGGAACATATCGCCTACTAAGGTTTCGCTGGCTTCTCACAGACAATTGATAGGTTCCCATTCTTCCCGGAAGGACTGACTGAATGACTGATTGAGTGCAACGCTGTGTCAGTGGCGAGAACCCTCATAACAGTAGTGCATGACTGATTTGTTTACAACTGTTATTTGCATGTACTTCTTCTTCTTCTTCCTTTCCTTCTTCTCTCCTCTTCTTCTTCTTCTTCTTCTTCTTTTTCTTCTTCGTCTTCCTCCTCCTCCTCCCTCTTCTTCTTCTTCTTCCTCCTCTCCTTCTTCCTCTTTCCTCTTCTTCTTCTTCTTCTTCTTCTCCTTCTTCTTTCTTTCTTCCTCCTCCTCCTTCTCCTCCTCCTCCTCCTCTTCTTCTTCTTCTTCTTCTCCTTCTTCTCTTCTTCTTCGTTCACTCAGCCAGGAACCCCAGAGGCACTGACAGAGGCTGCTGTACGACGGAGGCCCTCCAGAGATCCACAGAGCTTCTCCCCCTCATCAATCTGTCAGCAGGGCCAGGTCTCTGCTCTTAGCTTTTGTGATGAGTTGGACAGTCCTGCAGGGAGTGTTCCACAGTCCTTGGGGCTGTACCGCATGGGCACCCTGAAGACTCGCCAATGTGGATTTTTGTGAAGATGTGATTTGTATGTCCAGTGAGGGGAACGGAGAGGAAGAGGCACTGTGCTACAGTGAAGAATCGTAAAGCTCCAAAGAAATCATGGTACGGGGACCCGCAAAAGTCTCAATGGTAGAAAAAAAAAAAAAAAAAAAAA
>JADBJO010003002.1:252500-262500 GCA_016801955.1 Conus betulinus | reverse complement strand
TATATGCATTAACAACAGGCATTATAGATCCATTGTATGTCCATCTTTCTCTCGCTGCAAGATACCCTCCCTTTCTGAATACAATTATGTTGCTTTTTGCTTTATTAACTTTTAGTTGTAATGTAGCAGTAACTCTTTGCAGGGTGTTTAATTGAGTTTGTAATCCAATTGCTGTCTCTGAGACCAAGACCACGTCATCAGCTAAAAGCAGAATAAAGATTTCCGAAAGTTCATTCATAAAATGTGCACCGTGCCTTCCAGAATGTATAACTTCTTGTGTTAATTCATTTATGAATAACGAGAACAAAAACTGGGCTACAAACATCGCCCTGTTTCACACCAGAAGTACAGTTTATATAATCTGTTATAGCAGCACCAGTTCGCACCCGTGCCTTTACACAGTCGTACATACTTACTATACATTTATACAGCTTTCCATGAATACCATTTTTAAGCAAGATGGGCCCACAATATAGTTCTATTAACAGAATCAAACGCCTTCTCGAAATCTATAAATGCGACATACAGTTTACGATTTAAGCAAAACTGTTTCTGTATGAATGCCCATCAAAGTAAATATATGATCGATAGTAGAGTAGTTTTTCTTGAATCCAGCTTGATATCTCCAGTCCAGTAATGTTATTTTCTTCCACCCACTCTTGCAGTCTCATGTTAATAACAGCACTGTATAATTTGCTGCACACATTACATAACGAGATTCCTCTGTAATTATTCGGATTGTTTGCATCGCCTTTTTTATATAAAGGAATGACTATAGATTCTGACCAACATTTGGGATATATCCCTTTATCAAATAAAGAATTGAAAAAAATTAACCAAAAAAATCTAAAAACACTTTTGACTGGCAAGCAGTTTTTTATTATTTCACCAATAATTCCATCAGGGCCAGCAGCTTTACGAGGTTTTACTTTTCTCAAGGCCATTAAAATTTCTTCTCTGGAAATCGGACGATTTTGATTGTCATCATAATCGTTGTCATTTAGGTAACTGTCACCGACCATATCATTTTGGGAATCAAATTTTCCTTCCAGTAGATCTCTGAAATGATGGAACCACATTTCTGAACTAATATCATTCACAGGTTGTTTTCGTTTTCTTGAAATTTTGTGTGAATGCGATCCCAAAAATCTTTTTGGCTGTTTACAGACTGAAGTAATTCCTCCAACAGATCATCATTGAACTGTTTCTCCTTCCTCTTTAAAAGATGTTTATATTCCCTCCTGGCCTTACAGTAGGACTCCCGAGAAGGTGTGGACAAAGAACGCCGGAATTTTCTTCAGTAAATTTCGAGCTTTTCTTTTGTGAACCCGGCATTCGGTATCATACCAGTCCTCTTCTTGTTCATATATGCCGAGAGTAAACTGCTTTTTCATACTTTCTGCCGCCTCTTTCACACAACAATTAAAAACATCTAATGCCTCGTCTACATTAATATCTATCAGACTAATTGCACCTTGCATACGCTCTTGCATTTCATTAGAAAAAATCGCACTTTTAAACAGATCAATGTGATCTTCATTCCAGACAAATTTCTCAATCGTACAGCGCCTGTTGTTTACTTGTGCACAGTTCTGGTTATGACATGAGACGGTGAGGTTCAGTTCCACAGGCATATGATCAGATTCAATTTTCTCAGATACGCACATCTCACACAATCAGAAATGATCGAAAACATGTCAAAAAGGACATCAAAAAATAATCGTTAACGCTACTACCATTATCACATATGTATGTGTAGCGACCTTGAAGGTCGCCCTTACACACGCCGTTTAAAATGCACAGTTTCAGAGCAATACACAGATTGAGAAGTAGTTTCCCATAATTATTTAGCACAGTATCTTCTGAGTTTCGAACATGAATTGGTCCACTTTTATGTTGATCATCATACACAGATATGTCTTCTTCAAAATCACAAGAAAAGTTTGAAACTCTGCTATTCAGGTCACCGCCAACAATCACATACATTTCATCTTTAAATAGAAGTAAGCAATCACACAAAAATTCTTCAAGCAAAGAAACTCCATTTTCCTGATCAAAATGAGAGTAATATGGAGAGCCTTCTGGAGGAATATATGCGCACACACATACATGACATGTTTTCGCTGTGCCAAGTAAGGATTTATCAATAA
Organism: Conus betulinus; assembly: GCA_016801955.1. NCBI lineage: Eukaryota > Metazoa > Mollusca > Gastropoda > Neogastropoda > Conidae > Conus > Conus betulinus. The sequence continues at coordinate 260,350 of JADBJO010003002.1, read as the reverse complement.
TAAAGGCATAAAACAAATCAGATGCAACATCCACTGCTTTAACATAGGGACAGATATCTTTTTTCACCAGGCACACCAGTCCACCGGAACGCCTTCCACGTGCCGTGAACTTTAAAGCGGGTTTTACAGTAAACAGTGTATCCAGCAAACATAGGCGATTGAAAAACATCAACAAATGTTTCAACAAAACATACAAAATCAAAACTAGAAACGTATGAAATAAAATCTTTATCATTCATTTTCGAAAGTAATCCATTTATGTTCCAATGAAGAAATGAAAGAGATTTCAGTTTATTATAAATGTCAACGTGACACACGAATCGTAATTTCCAGTAGAATGGGCATTTCCAGAAAACACACCAACGTCTGTGTTGTTCCTATTTTCAACTGCCACTGGGATGACCGAGTTTTCACCAGAGTCAAAACACATTCTATTTCCAGCTCCACGTGCTGACGTAGTTGAACACAGGGTGGACACAGCCGGTGTCGATTCTGTGTGGGTTCCTTTTCGCAGTGCAGACACATTACTATTTAAATTAAAGGACCGGCCACGTTCCTATCTCAGTTCAACGAGTCTGTCGTCAGCCCCTACAGTGTAACGCTTGCCGTCGACGAGGAGGTAGTTGAAGATCATGGTCGCGCGTTTGCCGTCACTCCTAGCTTTCTTTAGATGGGGAGTCAACCTTTTCCTCACATCACGCACTTTAGCGGAGAAGTCCTCACCTATGAAAACGTTGCTGCCTTGTAGTTTGCGCTTTGACTTCAGGATCTCCACCTTCTGTTTGTAGAAGACACACCCTTGCGATCACTGGGGAGTCCTGCCGGTTGTTGAGTCGATGAACCCTGTCAAATTCGATGTCCTGAGACAACTCCAACTTATCTGTAGCAGGTCTTTCAACATATTTTCACAATCTGCAGGGGTCTCACTTCCACCCGAGGTAATCCATAAAAGATCAGATTGTTTCTCTTGGATCTCCCCTCGAGATCATCAGTTTTGTTTTCCAAGTCCTCAATCTTCTTCGTCAGGTCCAGGTTTTGCTGCTGCAGACTGCTAACTTGCTCCCGGAGATTCCCCCAGTTCCCCCCTGCATGATACCGTACTCCTCGCGTAGGGCGTGCAGATCTTGCTTCACTCATCTAACTTGGCCTCAAACTTCAACTCATGGAGTTTAACTTGCACATGACGTCAGCAAGCGAAAATTCTTTCCCTGGTAAACTGGAGGCTCCGTCGGGGGGATGGCCAGGTCGCTCCATGCTGGGTCTACGACTTGCTGTTCCTCCGCTGGCCAGTCGGGTCTGCCTCATGTCTCTGGTCTGGGATGAGTTTGGCCCTGGGTTGGTCTCAACGTCTCCACACTGGAGAAGAAAACCTCCCCAGAACAAATACGAGAGGAGCAGACCTAACATAGCACCGTCTGCTCCGCGCCTCAACTTTATCATGGCGACCCGCATACAAGTTTCTGCCTCGCTCGTTTGAACATGAAGCACTGAAATACGAAGCAGAAACTGCCACATATCGCCCTGAAATCCGTATTTCCAGACGGCATAGTTCTTCACGCAGTACCTGACCAAATCTGGAGATGTAGATCGCTCTCTTATACCATCAAAATAGACTTATTAGAGAGACGAGAGAGAGAGAGAGAGGTGATGCCGAGAGATGAGAGAGAGAGAGAGAGAGACAGAGACAGAGACAGACAGAGACAGAAAAAGAAATGACACCGATCTTTGAAACTAACTCATCACATACAGCATTCACAACAGTTACCTTGGCCTCCAAATATAAAAACATTACAGGCGTTGGTTTGTTCTGACATTTAAAAAAAAAAAATCAATATAGCTCCTTAGACGGCCATTTCTCAATGAATACTAAAATGTTAAGCTATCACGGGTACTTGGTTCGTTTCATTTTTTTACGTGCTGGTCCTGTTTAGGGTTTGTAGATTTGCAAGCCTGGAAATTATTTTTGTTTCTTCTTCTTATCTACCATTAACAGATTCATTACAGTCTTTGTCTTTCCTTCTGTTGCATCAGTCTTCTTGTTTCCGCAGTTCTTCACAGCTTCTGCAACTGCCAACGAAACAATAGAAGTCTTTCAGATCATATCCACACATTGGAAATGAAGAAACGAAACGACGCCTTGGTATGAAACGACATTTTATGAGCATACATTTACTGTTGGACAAGGAGAAAGTTTGGACACAATTGTCCTAAACCACGTTTTATTCACATTTAAATCGTTGTTCCGACAACGTCTTTCACATGCTTAATATCCCAGTACTTTCCATGTATCCATGCCATTTTTATATATACATGATACTTTTCACTGGCTTTTGAACTGGCAGGCAAATTCATAATCATTTACCACTCTCGGACAATCCAGACTATTCCAGAGAGAGAGAGAGAGAGAGAGAGAGAGAGAGAGAGAGAGAGAGAGAGAGAGATTTCCCATTACAAGACGGGGATTCAAAACAATGACGGCTATTGTCCACCGGAGATAAACAAGATCTCGTGTTCCGTTCCATTGGTAATTGTCTATGTCTGTCTGTCCTGTCTGTCTGTCTGTCTGTCTGTCTGTCTGTCTGTCTGTCTCTCTCTCCTCTCTCTCTCTCTCTCTCTCTCTCTCTCTCTCTCTCTCTCTCCCCCCCCCCCTCCGCTCCACTCCACTCCCGTTTATTGATAATTTTCCTCTTAGCTTTGTATATTTTCCACCTCTTTCTACCCCCCCCCCCCCCCCTCGTTTCCCTCCCCTCATAACAGGGTTGCCCGCCCTCTCTATATACTTTTTAAAACAAAAAAAATCGTTTTTTTTTTTCCCTCTTACTTCTCTTTCTTTTCTTTCTTTTTTTTTTTTCAACTCCCAGTTCTTATAGAACAGGGAGTACTTTAGAATGGGAGCGAAGAAGAGCTGTCTGTGTCTGTCTGTCCGTCCGTCCCGTCCGTGGTCAAAATGTGTTCCACTCGCTCGCTCCAGACAAAACTACTCAGCCGATCTTTCTGAAAATTGTAGGCATGTTCGTTATGGGTCACGGATGTTGCGTGATGTTTTAGTTTACCGTTATAGCCGTTACTAGGGACTGTAAACGGTTTTTGTTTTTTATGGAATATCTCAGAAAAAATTTGGCCGATTTTTTTGTGAAATTAGCAGGTATGTTCATTATGGGTCACGGATGATGCCCGACGTTTTAGTTTACCCTGTTATAGCCTTACTAACGGCTGTAACGGCCTGTAACGGTTTTTCTTCTTTATGGAATATCTCAGAAAGTGCTTGGCCGATCTTTCTGAAAATTTGTCGGTATGTTCATTATTGGTCAGGAATAATGCCTGATGTTTTAATTTACCGTTATAGCCGTTACTAACGGCTGTAACGGCCTGTAACGGTTTTTCCTTCTTCATTGAATATCTCAGAAACTACTTGGCCGATCTTTGTGAAAAGTAGCAGGTATGTTCATTATGGGTCAGGAATCTTTCTGAAAATTTGTAGGTTTGTTCATTATGGGCGACGGATGATGCCCGACATTTTAGTTTGCCGTGATACTAACGGCTATGCTAACGGCTAGAACGGCCTATACGGTCTTTCTTTTTTATGGAAACGTCTCAGAAAGTACTTGGCCGATCTTTTTGAAATTTTGTAGGTATGTTCATTATAGGTCACAGATGATACCCGACGTTTTTAGTTTACCGTTATAGCTGTTACTAACGGCCCATAATGGTTTTCTTCTTTATGGAAAATCTCAGAAAGTTCTTGGCCGATCTTTCTGGAAAATTGAAAGTATGTTCATTATAGGTCACAGATGATGGCCGATGTTTACCAGAATAGCCATTACGAACGGTTACACCAGCCCAAGACTCTCTCTCTCTCTCTCCTCTCTCTCCCTCTTCTCTCTCTCTCTCTCTCTTTCTTCTCTCTCCCTTTCCACACATTCTAATATTATTTTATCCTTTTCTTTTTTTTTTTCTCATTCCATACGTGTGTGTGTGTGTGTGTGTGTGTGTGTGTGTGTGTGTGTGTGTGTGTGTGTGTGTGTGCGTGTGCGTGCGTGCGTGCGTGCGTGCGTGCGTGCGTGCGTGCGTGCGTTGCGTGCGTGCGTGCGTGCGTGCGTGCGTGTGTCTGTAATTTTTGTTTTTATTTTTCTTTCTTTTTTTATCGTTCGTTTCAGTTCGTCCTTTGTCCTTTTGTTTCATTTCTTTCCCTTTTTATTTTGGTCTCTCCTTCTGCTGTCTTATAATTTTTTTTTCTTTGCCTTCAAAAAATATTCATTTCTGTCTTTCTACCTTCATGTCGTTTCTTTCTCATTCATTTCCTTCTTTTCCCTTTCGTTTTGTGTCTTTCTCCTTTCATCTTATTTTTTATTTATAAAATTTATTTATTTTTCTTCTTTTTGTTTAATACGTTGTCATGTTTTCTACCTCAACCTCTCATTTTTACTTTCTCTTTAATTTTCTTTGTTTCGTTCTCCTTTAATATCTTTCTTTTTTTTTTCCCCGTTTGATTTCATCTATTTTTTTTTTTTTCTTTTTACAGTTTATTCTTCATTTCTCCTTTCACTTTTCGTTTTTCGTTCTTTTTCCTCTCCTTTTTCTCTGTGTTTATTTAATTTCATTCTTTCTTTGCTGCTTTGACAACATTTTTTTTCTTCTCTCAATTCTTTCTTTTTTCTGTCGTGTTTTACTTACTTTTCATTTCATTTTTGTCTTCTTCTTGCATATTTTTTTTTGTTTGTTCAATACATTCTCTTTTTTTAGAACACACACACGTATCACTGAAGGTTGATTCTAAACTGTTCATGCTCTTCCTTTCTTCATGGGAGTATTTAGTCAAAACCAAAAAAGTGAATACACATGCATATCAAGAAAAAAAGGCGAGAGAGAGAGAGAGAGAGAGAGAGAGAGAGAGAGAGAGAGAGGTGAGGAGGGAGAGAGGAGAGAGAGAGACGGACAAAAGATACGAGAGAGAGAGAGAGAGAGAGAGAGAGAGAGAGAGAGAGAGAGAGAGAGAGGGAAGGAAGAGAGACAACTGAGATACGAAAAGATAGAGAGAGAGAGAGAGAGAGAGAGAGAGAGAGAGAGAGAGAGAGAAGAGAGAGATAGAGAGAGAGAGAATCCCTATAATAGCTTATCCGTTTTCGCTTTTATTTTTATTTCCATTTTTTTTTTTTTTTTTTTTTTTTTGCATTCAATATCATTGATCTGGGATTGGGTTAGACGTTCCCCTTCGTTCTGACTGCCGACATGAAACCACACATTTACAGTCTTCCCGATGGCTGACCAAACCGTTTCCTTTGATGTTCGTTTTATCTTCTCTCTCTCTTTTTTTTTTTTTTCCCTATAGCTTTCAATTTGTTTTGTTTTTTCCGGTGATATTTATTTCAGTTTCATCCATCTTTTCATTTTCTTTTTCATTTTTATTACACAACATGTTTCGTGTGTTCATGTAGCTGTGTTTGTCCTTCAGAGCTGTGGAGCAAGAGAGAGAGAAGGAGAGAGAGAGAGAGGAGAGAGAGAGAGCGGAGGAGGAGAAAGAGAGAGAGAGGAATAAGAGACAGGGAGAGAGGACAGGGAGACAAAGAGAGAGAGAGAGAGAGAGAGAGAGAGAGAGAGAGAGAGGGAGAGAGATGAGAGAGAGGGGAGGCCTGACACCATAGGCGCTGTTAACAGAAAGAAGGAATGTTTGCGTTCTCTGAATTGCTGAAAGATCGGCTCAACTTAGTCAGTCATTTATTTCTTAGAGTATTGTTTATTCATGCATTGTTTTAGTTTTAGTTTCAGTTTTTAAAAAAAATCATTTTGATTTCCTTTCAAACGTCGTATTCTGTCCATTTCAAATCAAGTGTTTTATTCGTCCGAAGACAGAGATCACACCGAGGAAATATAAAACTGGGAAAGACATGAGTGAGATGAAGACATGCAGGCGGATATGGTTAGAGAAAAAGGGATAAAGAGGAGGGAATGGGGGGGGGGGGGGGGGGGGGGGAGGAGGGGGGGGGGAGGGGGGATGGGAGAGGAAGAAGAGGGAGAAGAGGATGGAAATGAAAGAAGAGCGGACACACACACACACACACACACACACACACACACACCACACACACAAAGCACCACACACAACACACACACCACACACAACACACACACACACCACACCACACACACACACACACACACAAAGTAGAAAGCCGAGAAAAGTGAAGGCGGAGGAGAAGAGGATGGATAACAGAAGAGGGGAAGAAGAGAAGGCACGGGGTGGAAGAGTTGGAAGAGGAGAAGGAAGAAGAAGAAGAAGAAAAGAAGAAGAAGAAGACAGAAGAAGAAAGAAGAGAAAGAAGAAAGAAGAGAAAAAAAAGAAGAAGAAGAAGAAGAAAGAAGAGAAGGGAGAAGTACAGGATATGTCTAGAAAGAAAAGAAGACAAAAAGAAAGACGAAGACGAAGACAGGAGCACGAACAGAGGAAGATGAAGAAGAAGAGGAAGACAAGACAAGACAAGACAAGACAGGACAAATTCTTTATTTACGAGGATGATAGATAAGCACTGATGCGCTTTTTACATCTAGTCCCGCCCTAAGTAGGGTCAACAATGCAAAATAAGATGAGGCAACGAAAGAAGCATGCAAAAAATGACTAGAACTAAGAGGAAGAGAAAGAGAAGCGATAGGAAAGAAGGCGAGGAATGGACAATGAATAAAACGTACAGAAAGAGAGGAGCTTAGACAGTGCAGGAAGGTAAGGTAAGGTCATATGCTTATAGCCCAGCCGACCGCTAAGGGACCATATCAGGGCTGTCACCGCGTTGAGGTCAACTCACAAGTCATCAGTTCCACAACTCTTTAAAAAACATCTCTTCTAAATCTAAAAACACACACACACACACACACACACACACACACAACACACACCACACACCCCGAAATTGTGTTAAAAAAAATCTTCCCACTGTACAATCTCAGATCAAATGAAAACGAATGTTAATCTCTGTCATAAATTCAAAGATCACATCAGGTGGGGACATCTCTGAAATAAGGTTTTGTCATGGAATCTGCTGTCAAAGGTGAAGGTCTCAGCTCACGTCATGCAAGTCCCAACACTCTGAAGAGAGCAGGTTTTCATGGTGACTGGTACGTGACATGGAACGCACCACGGAGCTTCTTCACTCTTTAAATGGGGACGAAGAGAAACAAAGACCTAAGAGCAAGAGAAAGAGAAGACGGCAAACTGAGGAGGAAGAGGAGGAGGAGGAGGAAGAAGAAGAGGAGGAGGAGGAGGAGGAGGAGGAGGAAGAAGAAGAGGAGGAGGAGGAGGAGGAGGAGGAGAAGTAGGAGCAGGAGGAGGAGGAGGAGGAGCAGGAGGAGGAGGAAGAGAAAGGAGGAGTAGGAGGAGGAGGAGGAGGAGGAGGAGAGGAGGAGGAGGGAAGGAGGAGGGAGAGAGGAGGAGGAGAGAAGGAGAAGGAGGAGGAGAAGGAGGAGGAAGAGGAGGAGGAGGAGGAAGAGGAGGGGAAGGAGGAGGAGGAGAAGGAGGAGGAGGAGGAAGACGAGGAGGAGAAGGAGGAGGAGAAGGAGGAGGAGGAAGAGGAGAAGGAGAAGGAGGAGGAGAAGGAGGAGGAAGAGGAGGAGGGGAAGAGGAGGAGAGAAGGAGGAGGAGGAAGACGAGGAGGAGAAGGAGAAGGAGGAGGAAGAGGAGGAGGAGGAGGTAGAGGAGGCGGGAGGAGAATGAGGAGCAGGAGGAGGAGGAGGAAGAGGAGAGGAGGAGGAAGAAGAAGAGGAGGAGAAGCAGCAGGAAGAGGAGGAGGAGGAAGAGGAGGAGGAGGAAGAGGAGGAGAAGGAGGACAAGGAGGAAGGAGGAGAAGCAGCAGGAGGGAGGA
>JADBJO010003002.1:247500-250000 GCA_016801955.1 Conus betulinus | reverse complement strand
CTGCATGTAGCTCATGTATATTGCTGATCTTTTCGAACAAAAAATCGTACCTCGCTAAAAAAAAAGATAAAACCACTCGCAAACGAGTAGAAGCAATCTCTCAGAAAAAAAAGGAGACCGTGATTTTAATCGTATGCAAAGAATGGGTTCAGTTATGCAGCGTTTTGTGTTCTTCTGTCCGGACTTATTTTCATCATGAAAATCCGACGCATGCTAACCGCAGAACCATAATAGGTTGACAAAAAAAAGGATGTTCTATAGTTTTCAAACAACATAGCTCTTCTATTTTCGTTGTTCTTTAGACACTACGGCAATATGTTACTTTTTCATGCATCGCTGAAAGCTTGATTTATAAGAATGTGTTCTTTGTAAGTCATAGATCTAACAACAACAGTAAGAACGACATATATCGCGTCACCACCATCCCAAGTTCCTTTACGCCCACGCAAATAGTAAACAGGCGTGCTTACTGTTTTAGCTAAAAGTGCTTTGTAATTCCACGGAAGAAATAAAGATTGTTTTAATGGCAACCAAAAGTAATGACCAAGTGAAGGTCAAAGCACTGAAAGATATGGGGGAGAAGCAAGAACGGAGAAGGGGAAGGGAGAGTTGAGATGGGTCAGGTGCTACGAAAGAGGGAGGCGGATTCCCTTCCCCCCCCCCCCCCCCCCCCCCCCGCCCCCCTCCCTCCACTTTCCCTCACCTTGGTCTCACACACAGACAAATTGAAGCATTCTTCTCCACCAGTCTAAACATTCACCTTGCTCTGTCTGTGACTGAACTCCCCAAACAACCCGAAATTAAACCCAGTTCATTGACTTGACCCACTAAAGCAAACAAAACTCAGACCGACACAGATGGGGTGTCTGGTAGTACAACACGATTTAACGCCGGAAGAAAGGGACCAGCCTGTGGCGACTGCGCAGACTCCAGTGGACTTTTCTCCACTTCCTCTTCCTCCGGCCCAATAACAATGACGGTTGAAGACAGTGACGAAGCCCTGAGGGACGTTCCCAGTTCCTTCTCTTGTGGACTTCCCTCCGGCCAACACCCGTACTGTCTGGTCCCTGTCTGGTACAGGGACTTGATGATGCCATGGGGGTTACGTCTACATGAGGGAGGAGACGGAGGTACTGAAGAAACTGGTCTGAATTTTACCTGCAGTGTGACAACAGCCATGTGGGAGCCATAAACTGCTGAAGGAGAGACAAAGGTTTTTGTGCTACTAAAGAACTGCGATAATTTCTTTCTATGCTGTTTTGTTGTTGTTGTTGTTGTTGTTATTGTTGTTTGTTTTTGTTATTGTTGTTTATGTTGTTGTTGTTGTTGTTGTTGTCGTCGTCGTCGTCGTCGTCGTTGTTGTTGTGTTGTTGTTGTTGTTGTTGTTTGTTCTTCTTCTTCTTCTTCTTCTTCTACTCCTCCTCCTCCTCCTCCTCCTCTTCTTCTTCTCCTTTCCTTCTTCTTCGTCTTTTTCCTCTTCTTCTTTACAATTTCATTTTCTTTTTTTCTTCTTCTTCTCCTATTCCTTCTTCTTCTTCTTCTTTTCCTCTTCTTCTTTACAATTTCATTTTCTTTCATTTTTACATCATTCTTTAGAGGGTTCCAATACATGATTCACAGCTGAGACACAGACGCTTGAATCTGGAAGTCACTCTATCGCGATGAACTCTGTAACAGCCAGCAAAAACTGGTAACAGAGGATTTAGACGGCGGGAGTAAAAAAAAAGGGAACCCACCCAAACAGATGGACCCGAGAATGAAACAGAAACGTTCGGGGGCGTGGGGGTGGGGGTGGAGGATGGGAATGGGCGTGGCATACGGGCTGTGGTGGATACAGCAAATAACAGAAGTCCTGATCTACTGTACTCCCCCCCCCCCCCACTCTTTCCCTGCCTCCTCGCCCCCCCCCCTCCACCCCCTCCCCCCCCCCCCCCCCCCCTCCCCATCTCATGCTCTAAACCTGTTCTGGTAACATATGTACGGAGGCATGAGCCGGCTAGCACAAAATGTTGTTCCTCACCAGTCTAAACACACCACCCATCTTTCTCTGACCTAACTTGATTTAAACTTCTATTCCGACTGTGAAAATTGATCCGGCTTCTTCACATCCCCCCGCCCTGCTCCCCAGCCAGCCTCCCCACTCCCTGAAGCAGCAGAACCCCCGACCAAGACGGACGGGGCCCTCCTCTGGAACGGCACTGCTGAGCGCCAGAAAGCCAGCAAGCAGCCTGGAGCGATTGTGCAGACTTCCCTGGAACTCCCCCTCTTCCTCCTATCCTCCTCCTCCTTCTCTTCTTTTTTCTTTTTTCTTCTTCTTCTTCTCTTCTTCTTCTTCTTCTTCTTCGTCATCATCATCATCATCATCATCATCATCATCATCATCATCTTGTTTCTTGTTCTCATTCTTGTTGTTGTTGTCGTTGTGTGTTGCCTCTGTTGTTGTTGTTGTTGTTGTTGTTCTTTCTTCTTCTTCTTCTTCTTCTTTCTTCTTCTTCTTCTT
>JADBJO010003002.1:242500-245000 GCA_016801955.1 Conus betulinus | reverse complement strand
CCTTGATGAAACTGAGACTGAAACTGAAACATCATGATTAGATTTGTGACGGGCTGCAGATACCAGAGTTTTGACATGACAGACAGGCATGGCGTGGTGGTCGGTAGTTAGAAAGCAGGAAAACATCATCATCATCATCATCATCTTCTCATCGTCGTCCTCTCGAGTCACAGAAAAGTCCCCCACATGAGAGCTGGCAGAGAAGGCATCTGGAGGTGTGTCTTTCATGTGAAGGTGTCACGAGAAACTGGCCAGCAAATGATCCAAAGTGACGTGTCTGGAGGTGTGTCTTTCATGTGAGGTGTCACAGAGAAACTGGCCAGCAAATGATCCAAAGTGACGTGTCTGGAGGTGTGCTTTCATGTGAAGGTGTCACAGAGAAACTGGCCAGCAAATGATCCAAAGTGAGTGTCTGGAGGTGTTTCTTTCATGTGAAGGTGTCACAGAGAACTGGCCAGCAAATGATCCAAAGTGACGTGTCTGGAGGTGTTTCTTTCATGTGAAGGTGTCACAGAGAAACTGGCCAGCAAATGATCCAAAGTGACGTGTCTGGAGGTGGTTCTTTCATGTGAAGGTGTCACAGAGAAACTGGCCAGCAAATGATCCAAAGTGACGTGTCTGTGTTGTATTGCGTTGCCATGGTACCTTTTAACTATTAATATCTTCGCCACAACAGATATCTCTGTGTGGAATTTGCTAGGCTGTTCCCGAGGAGTGTACGTGGCCAAGGTACTTTTATTTTGGTTTAAGTGTTAAAGATCGTTTTCTTTCAAGTCAATGTTTACACCGACTGCTCTGTTGTTGTCTTGGGTCTCTTTACATGCGCTAAGTACGCGCTGCACGCTTTATCCTTTTTCATATTGACTGCAAAAAGACTACCACCCTGACCACCAGTTTAGGGCAAGTAGAGATGAGAGTGAAGAAAAAACCCAAAGTCTCCCCCCTAGCGGGATTTGAATCACGGACTCACACATGTTCTCATTGTCATTGTGAATGATTTATCCCCCCCCCCCCCTCCTCCATTGCATTACACCTACGAGCGAATGCTTAATCATGCAGAGGACGTGTTATATCTTGGGTTCTGTTACTGCTTTGGATTCCGCTGAAACCTTGATTTAATTCGCTTTCAGACAATGTACCACTTTCACGTTAATAACGAGAAAAAAAAAAAACCATCCCCACTTGCATTTATAATGTACTGCCTGTTGAGACCAATAGTTCAGGTTTCAATTTCAGCGTTACTGTAGCCCCAGCCTGAATGACCTGTTTACCAATAGTTCATGTTTTATTTCCATTGATATCGTCGTCCAGCCGAGCACACGGCGCCCTTTCAGAACTATCACCAGACAAAGAAGAAAGGGAACCATGTCTTGACCAAAAGCGACGAACACCTTAGAGCTATCCACAAAACATTACAGTAATCTGTCACTTGACAGGCTAAACTTTGGCCATTCCTAAAAAACATGTACAGTAATCTGTCACTTGACAGGCTAAACATTGGACATTCCTAAAAAAACAAAAAAAGTGTGAGAAAGCCAGCCGCCATACGCGGCTTGATTTAACGTCCTCAGGTTTGAGATCCAAAGTAAAGAGCAGACGACACAGGTGATGGCGCCATTATTATCCGTACAAAATCCATACTGGCAAACAGACACAGCAGAACGAAACGAACCAGTCTCCATTTTTGATGAGCTGCCAAATTAAAAAAAAGAAAAAAAGAGAAAAGGCTGGCATGCTAGAAATAGTGACGACAAGAAAGAAGAGAGTTTAGACAGCACTAACAGATGGATAGCTACGAAGGCAAAAAACAAACATGGGCGACAAAGAAGTAAACCAACAAACAAAACAAGAAAAGAGAGAGAGAGAAATCATGAATGAGTGAATAAATGCACACTCAAACAGAGTGATAGAAAAGAAGAAATTATCAGTGCAGAATTTTCAGGCAAAGATACAAACTCATGCTGGAAGACCCCTCCTCCACACACACACACACACACACACACACACACACACACACACACACACACACACACACACTACTATCTCCCCCCCCCCCCCCCCCCCACACACACACACACACACACACACACACACACACACACACCACGCCACCACCACCACTACCACCACCAGGTTACCACCCCCGCCTCCCGAGGGGAAATTGGATACTAGAGAGCATACAGCAGAACGATCACCTCGCCATTCCAAGGTTAATGTTCCAGCCATCACGAGTATTGCTCTCCCAGCGAACACCACTGGGCCCGGTAGTAACACACATCGTCTGCAGCAGATATTTCTGTCCGAAAAAAAGAAACGTATTTGAACGCGGTGCCTTGTGATGATAGCAGATGAAAGGCTCAAGTCCCGTAATCTCATGGCCCTGGTGGCTATAAACTCTTCGAGGTTGACTGTGTCTGGGACATGGTATCAGCGATGTGGGAAGACTCAATCAAAATAAGAAAAGAAAAAAAAAAAAAAAAAAAAAAAAAAAACACCAGAG
>JADBJO010003002.1:227500-237500 GCA_016801955.1 Conus betulinus | reverse complement strand
TTTAAGAAGATGAATTCAAGCACAGTATTGATTGATATGAGATCTCATTACAATAGATAAACCATGCAGACTTCTCCGCCAAATAGAAGTTAGCATTAAGACCATTACTCTCGGCTGTTTAGTTTTTTTTTTTTTTTTTTTTTTTTTTTTTTTTTAATGGATGACCGAACATCGGCATATTTGTACATAGATGATGTAGTATCTAATATGCGACACTTCCCTTTTTAGCCCACCATGCTGACATCTCTTGTCTTTCGCCTATGCAATGCATTTTTTGTTTTTGTTTTTTGTTTCGACGCCATCGTCTTTTAGGCTGTGGAAGTGTGACGCTTGCATACAAACTCGTTCCACCTCTCTCTCTCTCTCTCTCTCTCTCTCTCTCTCTCTCTCTCTCCTCTCTCTCTGTCTCTGTCTCTCTCCTATTTGCCTTCTTTGTGCTTGGTGTTCCAACTTTTCCATAAAAAGAATAATCGTATATCTTTTTAAAGTAAGTTTTACTTATCATTAGAATAAAGCGGATCAAGTTGCTAAACATATCACAGTTAAGAAACAGCAACAACCAAACAGTAGCAGAAGTTGTTGCCGTCTTCTCAATCTACAGCACCACGAAAACGGAACTGTCAGAAACTTTTAAAGCCAAGCATTGGTGCATGGTCTGATAGCATCATAACGAGTGACATCGACGTACAGTCCAGAGATGGAGGTCTCTCTGTTCGGATTCTGACGCAGCAAATTAAATCTGGCACGTGATGTCTGATGGCATTTCCCAGTTCCAGTGATCCCATCCTCCATCATCAAATTGGCCCGTCCAGCATCAGGCTTCTGGCAGTGCATCACGTTTCATCGAATGTCGTTTCACCGAATCGTGTTTTGCCGAATTCTGTGCTGTGATGAAGAATCCTCTCTCTCTCTCTCTCTCTCTCTCTCTCTCTCCCTCTCTCTCTCTCTCTCTCTCTCTCTCTCTCTCTTATCTCTCTGTGCCATCTCGGTAGCATTGCATCCACGCCATTCATTCCGACCCCCCCCCCCCCCCCCCCAAACCCCCTTCCACAGCCAGCCCAGCACTGGCAATCCACAAGGAGCAGTCAGTATCAGAGGAAACACAGCACTGCTGCCGAGTCACTTCGGTGGTGGTCTGTGGCGCCTGTTCTGATCCAACATATGCAGAACCAGCCGCCGTGGCGAAGTGGTTAGCGTCGCGGACTCCCGGCTGGGAGGTCGTGGGTTCGAATCCCATCAGAGTCATGTGGGTTTTTTGCCCCGACCGGCTCCTACCCAGAGTTGAGTTTGCTACGGGCTCAGTTGGGAAGACTGGGACCCACACAGTCGAGTTTCATCCACTTAATGGATGCGTTTCTGAGAGTGTTGCTCAAATTTCCTGACCAACACTGCAGGTGCCTGTATCTCTCGGGCCTGGTTGACGCCGGGATATACTATGAAAGGAAGCGTAGAGTACAGCCCTGTCATGTAGTCTCAGACCGAAATGGAAATCCGTAGCATCATCTTAATCATCCTCATTCTCATCGATCAGCATTAAAAAAAAAAGTCTCAAATTCTGTGGCCCTTCATGCCCTGCTCTCATGGTGACCTCAGTTCGATGTCCTCTCCACGTCTGTGGCCTTGGTTTGGTTCCGTCGGGGTCACCGGTATCGGCGAGTCCATGGGGGCTGTCGTTGGACGGACGTGGTGGCGCCCTCCGGAGGGAGAGCTCACTCACGCCGGCTCCGCGACTAAGCAATTATTGTCGTCAGTAGGGGGCTTAGTAGGTGGTGTCCTGCGTATGTTTGATCAGAACAGGCGCCACTGAACACCACCGAAGTGACTCGGCAGCAGTGCAGTGTCTTCTCCGGTGGGTTGCCTCTTGACGACTTGACATTGACTGCTCCCTGTAGATGCCGGTGCCAGGGCTGCGGCGGGGCTGACCGGGAGCGGCGTGGGGGTGCACTGCCTCTGAGGTGGCGCAGAGGTTGGGACAGCAAAAAAAAAAAAAAAAAAAAAAAAAAATGATGGTCGATGAGGATGACGAAGATGATGTTACGGATGTCTAGTCTGAAACTGCATGACAGGGCTGTATTTAACGTTTACTTTCATAATGTATACCGACGCGGTCAACCGTGACCGAGAGATACAGTACACTTGCAGTGTTGGTCATGAAATTTGAGCAAAACTCTCAGAGACGTATCCATTTAGTGGCTGAAACTCGACCGTGTGGTCCTTGTCCTATAAGTTGAGCCCATCGCAAACTCAACTGTAGGTAGGATCTGGTCGGGGCAGAAAAATCCCATAAATTGATAACGCTGATGGAAATCGAACCCATGGCGTCCCAGCCGGGTGTCCACGACTCTAACTACTTTGCCACAGCGGCTGAAGAATCAAATATTTGTTCTTTGGGGAAAAGAATTAATAGATATAGAAGGCTGACCGAAGTGAACGACAAGAGCTGAATTCTAATTTCTCGCTACATCAGATTATTACATCTGAGAGGTACTGAACTCCTGCACTTCGACATTTCAGTGAACTGGACATTGAGTGACTGTAGATCAAGAGTTGACTCTGATCTCCCGTTGAATCAATCAGGGAAGTGAAAAGATCGACAAGTTAGTTCTTTAATTACGGTAGGAGATTCGTTAATCAATATTCACAGGACTATCGCCACGGGGCCAAAACAGAGATGTGTCCTAATCACTGTTTTACAAATGCCTAGCCTGTTATTTACAATCTGTCTTTTCCACTTGTCTCATCTCGCCTCGCTTCCATCTCAATTAGTTGGAGATCTTCAAATCTAAAGTTGAAGAAAACAGCGTGGCTTTACTAATTAAAATAATCACTCAGTATTATAGAATGTCGAGCATAATGACGTAGCACAACCAATCAAAATGAATGAAACGTTCTGCAAAGATCGAGAACATCACGTCTCCTAGCCAATCAAAATGCTCGGAGCATTCAAGAGACACTTTCTGGAAGCTTCCACCCTATTTTTGACACTATAAAGAGACACCTCCCCCCCCCCCCCCCCCCCCCCCCCAACTCCCAACTCCCGAAGCATAATGCAATTTGTGTGATCGTCATTTAGTAAACAAACACCACGTGAAACTTAACACGTTCCAAGCAACCCCCCCACCCTTCCCCAAGACATGTCGATCTGAATTGACTGAACAAACTTTTTAAAACCATTGATAAGGCTCCGCCGAAAAACGTAGACAAACACATCACACTGACAAAACACGACGCGTTTCGGCCTCTTAGGTCTTGTTCAGGCAAGATGCACTACGCTCAGGACTATGAAAATGAACGAACCAAAAGTAGCATGCAGCCATCACAAGAACACTCCTGAAATAGATGACGTAAACAGAACGACAAAACAACACAGGGTAGCAGTCAGTACGAATCAAAGTTAGATTCAGTAACAAAGAGAGGCCACTGCAGACAGAAATAGAAACGAAATAGATTTCCACCTGCAGTCGTCTCACTTTGCAACCAGATCTAACTTTGATGAAGACGAATCGAACTGTCTGTAAAACAGATCTAGAGGACAGACCCACTTCGGTACTAAGCTGAGCAGTCTTCATTGCCAGCAGAACATTTACCCACATCAATCTTCATGTGATCAGCAAGACGATGCCACAACGGAGTCGTGTCCTTCACTTCTTCCGGCCGCCATCAATTGGTTGATGATTCTGGCACTATTTCGGGGGTCTGCTTGTGGATGGTATAGAATCAACATTCCCAGGTCAGTCACTGTCCAAAACCTCTACCCCTATCATTATTCATTGATTATGAAATCTAAAATTTGAAACCAAAGAAACAGCACAACCAGTTTCAAAACTAGGGAGTATTTTAGAAAGTTCGGGAACTACGACGCGTTATGGCCAATCAAAACGAACGGAACAGCCTAGAAACACTTTCTTGAATATCAGGACATTTCTTCTACTTAAAAGTTCTAGGGCTCAAAAGAAAATCTCGTTTCTCGGATGTGTCATCATGAGGCAATGAACAGCGCTGTTTTGATGGTAAAATGTGTTTATTCCACGTTTGAAAATGGAACACTTAGAACTGGACTGCAGTAAAAGGCTGAACACACACACACACACACACACACACATACACACACACACGCACGCACGCACTCACACGCGCACACACACACACACACACGTACGCGCGCGCGTGCACACACACACACACACACACACACACACACACACACACACACGCACACACACGCGCATACACACACACACGCACGTACGCGCGCGCGCGCGCGCGCGCGCACACACACACACACACACACACACACACACACACACACACAAGCCAACTGGATGTTGCGGACTTTTAATTTTGTGTTCCAGTCAGCCTAAAACGTATTGCTGGAATCTTGCATGTCGCTTTACGTGTTTTATGGTTGAAACGCCTAAAACAAAGCAGCTTGGAAATATCGCTGTAAATTTATTTGTGTATCTTGGTGAGATGCGTGTTTCATCTGATCACACTGTCGATTTAACAAAGTTCTAACATGTTTTAAGACGTACGGAAGAGTTCATCCTAAACTACGCAAAAGAATAAAAGATACGTTAAACAGGAGCACACGCCCACCTGGTGGGTTTCTGTGCCGTGTGTTTTCTTCCTCCGCTCATCTTTTTCCTTTCCTCTCTCATCAAACGCTAAAGAAACCGACGGAAATTAGAATGGCTGATGGAATTAAAAAAAGAAAAAAAAAAAAAAAGAAAAGGAAAGAAAAAGAAAGGCCACTTTGACTACTGAACCAATTACAAGGGAAAAGAAAATGGAAACACAATTATTTGGCTAGGGAGAAAGGCTTTGCCGTTTACCGAATTGATCCGAATCATAAACACACACACACACACACACACACACACACAGAGAGAGAGAGAGAGAGAGAGAGAGAGAGAGAGAGAGAGACGGATAAAGAGAGAGAGAGAGACAGAGAGAGAGACAGAGACAAACAGACAGACAGAGAGACAGACAGGCTGACTGACAAGTAGAGAGAGAGAGAGAGAGAGACACAGACAGACAGACAGACAGACAGAGAGGAGAGAGGTCCAGCGCAAAGGCTGGCATTGATGTATTGAGCTGCATCAGTTAGAACGTGACAGACTTTTCTTCTCCTCTCCTCTGTTCTCTTGGATCAAAGTCTGCCGCGCTGTTCCATTTTGTGGTGCCCCCCCCCCCCCCCCCCCCCCCTCCTGGAGACATAGATCATCCTCCCCGCTCCCCCCCCCCCCCCCTCTAACTCTACTCTCCCCCGGTCGTTCTCACTCCGACATTTGTCTTCTTCATCATTTTCATTCTATCATCAAGTCAACGTTACGATCGCCATTACTATCATTGCTATTGAAAATGTGCGAAGCGTAACGCGTGCTCTCTCTCTCTCTCTGTGTGTGTGTGTGTGTGTGTGTGTGTGTGTGTGTGTACAGGACAGAATGAAATCGGAAGAGAGAGAGAGAGAGAGAGAGAGAGAGAGAGAGAGAGAGAGAGAGAGAGAACCTGTAGTCCTTCAACCAGAAAGGGAGAGCACGTGTTTCACCTACAACTGGCCTCCCTTGCAAAAAAAACAACAACAAACACCTAATGAACATTAGTCACACGACAATGTGCATGAGAACCATTACAAATTACGGAACAATCAGTCTTCATACACTGAAACTTGAGGACTTAAACAGTTCGACAACTCCGTACAATCTTACAGAATATTGTAGTAAAGCAAGGGAAGGAGAGAGCAAAAAAGAATGCAGGGGAGAGGAGAGATGGCAGAGAGAAAGTTCATGCAGCAGAGAGAGAGAGAGAGAGAGAGAGAGAGAGAGAGAGAACAATCATGAATACGAATGATTCACTGTTTCAAGCTTGTTGGTCTGACCAGCGCGTGGTTCTAACGTAGGTCAGACTTCTGCTAAGTCCTGCCATGGGACCCCTGTTCATAAATTCTCTCCTCTTGGTCACTAATTCATGTATCCGTCAACGTGAAACCATGCCCAGCGTGGTGTCCAAACGTTGCGGATGTGGAAAAGCGTATATGGATTAGTCCGCACGCAGTGGCACCTGCTTCATAAAACTGAAATTGAAACTTTCCACTTTTTGAGCCCGTTCACGATTTGGGATGGAGAAAAGGGAGGTAAATGAAACAATCGACCAGAATGTACATGAATTAAGGTATCGAAATTCACTACGACAAGGAAAGCATATCAGTGAAATACGATGACGTCAAACATGAACACAAGGATTATGCCGTCACAGTGAACAAAGATGTTTCTCATCAAGTGATGTCATATTCAATCCAGATCAGGATTTCCGACTTCGCCAGCTGGATAGTGGAGGCTGTCTTCTGATAATTCTTAAAACTGCCCCTGATACTGTGTCCAGTATTTACACAATATTTGCCATACATGTCAATTTTTCGTTAGATATGGTGTTTTATCTGTCACTATCTTGCCACACTGCCTTGTTTCCAGTTCAGTTCTTCACTGCAATTACTGCTGGTTAAATCCACCTGTCCCCCCCCCCCCCCCCCCTCCCCCTCCCACCTTCTATCCACCGTCCCTCAGCTCTATGAACTCGGCTTTCACTATTTTGAGAAACCAAGACGGACCTAGTAGTTCTCTCTGCTGTTAGATTTCCGGGGTATAGGGCTATGCTACAGGTCGCAAAACCACGTTTCGCGCCAAAATAAGCGTGCAGCACCGTGGGTTTGTGTGTGTGTGTGTGTGTGTGTGTGTGTGTGTGTGTGTGTGTGTGTGAGTGAGTGTGTGTGTTTGTGTGTGTGTGTGTGTGTGTGTGTGTGTGTGTGTGTGTGTTTTCCGTCTGACGTGCTTGTGTAAGAAACAGGTTTGGAAACTTGAGCGTGAAATTGTTTGATGTTTTTGTCTGGCGAAATACATTTCTGGTGTTTCACACCAAGAACAATGAGCAGGGCTGTGGGTAAACAGGAGACTGTGCCTCACTTAGAACTGAAATGCGGGCGAGAACTGAAGGGTCCGCTTCTTCCGCTGTTCCATGTGATGGAAATTCTGTTTCGGATGGATTTATTCCGGTGCTAGTTTACTTATGGGAAGGCAGAAGACAGAAGAATACACAAACACGCAGGCACGAAGGCACGCGCGCGCGCGCACACACACACACACACATACACACACGCATGCGCGCGCGCGCGCGCGTGCGACTGTTCTCTCTCATAATTCTATGCATACAGTTCAAGCGGTCGGCAATATACTGCAACTGGTCGAAAATATAGCACTTTGTCGAAATTATCTTACCGTGTGACACTCTTTGATTGGAACAACTTCGAAATACTCATTGCTCTGACTAGTATGCCCCTCAGAGGAACTGGCATGGTGCCTGGAGACAGTGTCGTCTGCAAAGAACGCAGTCACGTATCTAACAGTTGCGCTGTTCTCTGGCTCATGACACCAGTTCTAGACAAAAACGTTTCGCCAAACTAGGACATGTGATAGAACAGCACACACAAAATAACTTCGAAACCAAATTTGAAAAAAAAAAAAAAATCTTACAGAAACTGAAGGATTGGCCTACACCATGTTGAACGCCTATGTAAAATCACGGTGTGTTTCTACGTCTCTTATGTAGCATAGTTCATGTATATAATTTCGTAATGTGTATGAAATTACGAAAAGAACATTAATAAAGAAATAGAAAAAATTAAAATGAAAATAAAAATGGCAGGCATAACAGACCAGACGTCCCTAAAGAATAAATATCATTCTCCTGAAATCGATCATCTGTGACAAGAGAAAAGGGTTCACCTGTTACCAGCAATCACTTTCATCGGATTATGGATTAGGAGCCGTCAATATATGCCACTCACGCACGCCTGATTCGATTTTCAAGCTGTCTTGGCTGATTTTTTTTTTTTTTTATCCTGGTTTTCTATCGGTGAAGATGGCTAAATGAGTGGAACGGAGGATCTGATTAGTCTGTCTGGATCCGTTTCATCTGAGAAGTTAACTTTTTTTTTCCTCCACGCTTTCACTTTGTTTTCCTCTCTCTCTCTCTCTCTCTCTCTCTCTCTCTCTCTCTCTCTCCTCCTCTCTCTCTCTCTCTCTCTCTCTCTCTCTCTCTCTCTGTCTCTCTGTCCTCTGTGGAGGTGTGTGGTGTGTGTGTGTGTGTGTGTGTGTGTGTGTGTGTTGTGGTGTTGTGGTGTGTGTGTGTGGTGTGTGTGTGTGTGTGTGTGTGTGTGTGTGTGTGTGTGCGCGCGCGCGCGTGTGTGTGTGTATGTGTGTGTGTGTGTGTGTGTGTGGTGGTGGTGGTGTGTGTGTGTGTGTGTGTGTGTGTGTGTGTGTGCGCGCGCGCGCGCGCGACTATGTGTGTGTGTGTGTGTTGTGTGTGTGCGTGTGTGTGTGTGTGTGTGTGTGTGTGTGTGTGTGTGTGTGTGTGTGTGTGTGACTCATTACTATTATTATCATTGTTTATTATTATTATTATTATTATTATATCATCATCATTATTATTATTACCATTATTCCCTGCGGTGGTGAAGAAATACATTTGGTATTTGCCACACTGTTTGAAAGCTCAACGTTTTCATTTCATTTTTAGCCTTGGCGACTACGCAGAGGGCTGATCTTGTAAACGGCAGTCAAAGACAGAACGCACTGGCGTGCTATCACAAGACAGCTACCAACAGGTCACAAGACAGCGTGCTGCTACCAACAAGGAAGTGTCCTCACCAAACAGAGGCCACTGCTGCCCAGGCAACATGAAGAGGCGTGCTGCCTCACAGTCCAGGCCAGGCGACAAGGAAGTGTCCTCACCAAACAGAGGCCACTGCTGCCGGCAACAGCATTGCTCCAGTGTCCTGTCTGATCGCGACTCTGCAAATGATGACTTGGGCTACAGAACCACTGCCGTGTGCACTGATGACCGCGCAGACATGTCTTCCACGAGACGGAGGGAGCACCAGGCTGATGAGGACTCACCACAGTGTTTTTACATTTCAAAGTTTTTATCATTTTTGTTTTAAATTCCAGCTTTCTTTCTTTCTTTCTGCGTACGCAGATTGATACTCCTGCGGACACTGCCTGTGTAGACAGTCTGTGGAGTTTTGTTTCATCCCAGCTGACCATACAGGCTTTTCAGAACGGTCACATCCATGCAGGGAAAAACAAAACAAAACAAAACCATCCATCCAACCAACCAACCAACCAACCAGCCAACCAACCAACCAACCAGCCAACAAAACCGGACACATCCTGCACAGATCAGATCAATAACAAAGATCATGACCTGAAAAAAGAAGCAATCAACAAAAAGCAAATCATAACATGGTGGCTAAACTACTGACGTCCTTACGGCAAATAAAACGAACTACACCATGCCTAGAACACTGGGCACTCACGTTGATTTTCCACCTGCAGATTTTTGAAAAAGAAAGTGAAGAAAAGTCGAAACATTTAAAAAGACATTGAAAATAGGTCAAAAGCCACATGGGCTCGTACACACTACAGAATGGATAGGGTAGCGTCCACACTGGAGTGTTCCCACAACTTTCACTACATAAACATCAGGTTGCAGCATGAAATGTCATTAACTGTGCGGGAAGTATGTGTCCAGATAATGTCCGGGTTAAAAACATGAGAATGGTCCAAAACGTAGAAAAAAAACGTACAGAGTACAGAGAGAGAGAGAGAGAGAGAGAGAGAGAGAGAGAGAGAGAGAGAGAGAGAGAGAGAGAGAGAGAGAGAGAGAGAGTGAGAGAGAGAGAGAGACAGACAGACAGACTCGGAAGTTACAGACAGAGGGGGAGTCACTAGCACAGAACTTCCAGAACGGGCCGTTTCGGTACAGGGGGATTTTCCCTCGGAGTTAACATTGGTTCTGACTCCATTTCCCATACAGTCCTTCGAATGAGACTATAAACCGAGGTTCCGTGTGTGAACGCACGCATAACATCTTGCACACACGTAAAATCCCATCACCAACTTTCGGAAGAGAAGGCCAGTTTGGCCGTTGGTATGGATGACACGTT
>JADBJO010003002.1:195000-220000 GCA_016801955.1 Conus betulinus | reverse complement strand
TGCAGGGGAAGGAGTGGGAAAAAGAGGTGGGGACAGGGTAAAAGGGAGAAAGAGAGAAAGGTGGCGTGATGAACCATTCCGTCTGGGATGCAAATTCTTGGCAGCATGTCCAGACTCCCTGGGGACCGAGACGTGTCGTGTCTCAGACCTGCACTCTATGGTTCCAGACTCCGGTGTCTCACAGTTGCAGACGCTATGCACCATGCCTTCGCTGCCACACCCCGGCCATCATGCAATGACCCATATTGTTGTCAGTACACACACACACACACACACACACACACACACACACACACACACACACACACAGAGATATTTAAGTGTCAATCGAAGATCGAACAAAAGAAATCTTCACCTCATTGGAACAGGGCATAGGGCTGTAGGGCAAAGCCAATAGCCCGGTAGATGGTGAACATGACTCTTATCAGCCGGAGCCTCTCGAGAACATGCTGCTCCCAGAGTGAAGTCAGTTTGGTGTAGGGCCTCTAGCTATGAATAACAACTGACCGCTCTGAGTATTGTTGGTGAGTTATGCTCTGAAATCGATCCATTTTACACACAAAATGGATTTCCGTGCTCCGTGTACTAGAAGGACACGCAAATGTGTATCTTGCATGATACTCGATTACAAAAAAAAAAAAAAAAAAAAAAAAAAAAAAAAAAATAGCGTGTGAATTGCAATATAAGAAGCTTAATTACATGCAATACGTGAAAATTTGCTCACAAAAAAAGCTCTGGAAGGGGACGCAACTCCTGAACATGCAAACTATGCTCACAATAATCTGAAACAGCCTCAGCTCTGTGTTAGAAACTGCCCTTAAAAAGGATTATAAAACCCCTAACTGTAGAACTGTAACCAGACAGAGTGGCCTAGTAGCTAGTATCTCAGAGCAGGCTTTGAAGAACTAAGTTCAATCAGTTCCATGCCATTGCTCTGAGATGTTATTCTAGGCTCCATGCTGCTGATACTCAAGTAATGTCTGAAGGAAATTCGAAAATCTCCCCCAGAAACTTAAAAAAAAAAAAAAAGTGTTCTCTATAACGAACATAATTTCGTCTGGCATAAAAAAAAAAAATCTTAACAGATGAGCTAAAACAACCCAACTCTGAATGAATCAAATACCTCGCAAGCTTTTCAGACCTCGAGCAAAAAAAAAAAAGCAACAACGAAAAAATAAACCGGACACATATCGATAATTAATTTTCACGACGATTAAAAAACAAACAAATAGCCCATCTTCCACTGCGACAGAAATACCAGACAATGCACGCTCAAAACCCCCACTAGGCACAATCCAGCCCAACAGGTGACGATCAATGGCGCCCTTTTTGCCATTGGGTGATTAATTAAAAGCCCCCCCCCCCCCTCTCCTTCCCCCATCCCCCTGCCCCCGGACTGACGTCACATTGGATTTCATTTCAACAAGAACTGGTAGTTTTCTTTCTTTTCGACCCCCCCCCCCCCCCCCCCCACCCCCTTTCTTCACTGCAGCAACCCCCCCTTGTCCCTTCAGGGATTTATTTATGTAATTGTTCCGTTATCTTTCTGCCACAAGTGTCATTTCATTATTAAACAGTGGTTGAAACGCAGAGTCAAGAGAGAGAGAGAGAGAGAGAGAGAGAGAGAGAGAGAGAGAGAGAGAGAGAGAGAGAGAGAGAGAGAGAGAGAGAGCATTTTAAGAAATACGAAGTGCACGTGCTTCACAGAAAACCGTGAAAAGTTTTAGACCATCGAAACTTGGCCGACGTAAAAATCTCCCTGAGCTTTTCAAAACTTCCCCCCCAGCTGACATCCCAGTAATTAATCTTCACAGCAAACAAAACAACAACAAAATTCAATTTACCCCTGTTTCCTTTTTTAAAAAAAAAAGGGAAAAGAAAAGAAAAAGGGACCCATACAAGAAAACCGTCGTGCAATAATCAAGTCCAGATGACAACAATGTCCACAGCCATTTCTTTTGTGTGTGTGTGTGTGTGTGTGTGTGTGTGTGTGTGCGTGTGTTCTAATGACTTGATTAGCACGTCGCCCGGACACTGACTCGCAAATGCTACCACGTGCACTGGGACGTCCTTGCTTATCCCTTTTCATAGCCGCTAAACTTCTACAGTCAAAGTTCTGGAACCAGGAAATGAAGGGGGTGGGTGGAGTGAAGAGGGTTTATTTCGGCTTTTGACTGGAAGCATTTCTACCCCCCATGTTTCAGGGCGTAAAAAATGCTTTCATCTCAAACCTAAAAAAAAAAAAAAAAAAAAAAGTAGTTACACCTGGCATTATGTTTTACATCTCCATGTCAGTTTTATCTAAAATGCCATTATTCTATCCTTGACTTTAGATGTAAATTCATCGTCACATGATATTCTCCGACACGACACATCCAGACTAGTCCAGAGAGAGAGAGAGAGAGAGAGAGAGAGGAGGAGAGAGGAGAGAGAGTCAGAGAGAGAGAGAGAGAGAGAGGAGATGAGAGAGAGAGAGAGAGGTGAGGTGACACTATCCACGGGAAAAAAAAAAAGCCCAAAAACTATACGCAGGAAAAAACTGGCAAAACCAAAGACATAGGACATACACTTCATATGAAATGCTGAAAAAGGAAGTAAGTAATCTTATTCTGTCTATGAAATCTTCTTAAGCCTTCCAGAAGCTCACCAACCATTACTGGCGCTTCCATAATTCATTTTCAAGGCAAGAAAACCGAATTTCGCAATTTATTTCTTTCCACAGAAGAAAAAGAAACACCAGAGGCGCGTACAAGGAAATCCTAGTGCAATGATTAGCTAAAGCAGAAGACAATGTGTGGAGCCATGTTCTTCTCTGGTGAATAGAGTTATATATGTTCCGGAACTGACGTCACAACCGGTTTTGCCATCAGTGGTGGACACAGCAGATGTTGTCCTTTGCACGTAGGATCAGGACAGGCCCCCACCAGGGTGCTTGCAGCAGTGCAGCGTCTCCTTTGCTGGGTTGTCCTGTGACGACCTCTCGGGCCTGTTGATAGCAATCTGAGGAATGGCGGGGGTGCTGAGGTGCGACAGAAGTCGGTGCGGTTGTATGAGAAGAGGACAGAATCAGAGGTGTGGACTTAATGTCAAGCCAATGACTATATCCATATTTTCCCCATTTTTCATGTAGTTAGTGCAACACAAAAAAACTGGTATCTCCACAAACACCCCAGTCGCTCCTGATTCAGCTATTGAGGTTCTTATTATAAAAATCATTGGGAAAAAATTCCAGACCCCTACTATTTCCTCTCTCTTTGAAAACTTGGGAACGATATGCAAACAACAACAACAACAATACAACATGCAAACAACTAAACAAAAAACAAACAGCAACAACAACAAACCCCCCCAAAACAACAAGCAAAAAAAAACCCCTGGCAGAAAGCCCAATATTTGATCACAGAAACGACAATTTTCTATCATTTTCCAGGCTGATGGCGTTCTTAAACACGCCATCTGAGACATGTTATGTCATATGAATGACGTCAAGCACTGAGAATGTTTCGTTCTTCTCTTTCCGTTTTCTCTTTCCTCGCGGGATGATTCGGTAATTTTTCAGCTGCTCAGTTATTATTGTGTCACAACTAATTTTGATTAACGACTACCGGATTAAGACAGGTCACTCAGCTGGAAATGGCACTTACGTGGAGCTTTCGACAGACCTCCGTCCGTCTTCTTCAGCGGTGGTGTTGCTACTGGTGAACTGGAGTTCAGTGCGCACGACCACGGGTCGAACCCTGGTCATGTGACTGAACAATGAGGATGTTGTACACCGATGGCAATGTCTGTCTGCTCTGGTCCCGGTTGAGTGGGGGTTCTTGGCGTCAATATGGATAGCCTCCTTTACCCACACGCTGAAACCGTCTATTGTCACGGTCGAGCACGCTGATGTTGTCAGATTCGAACTGATGTTGCTGGGCGTGTAGGTGGGCGCCTACTGGTGATGGTTCCCATTTGTGTTCTGTCAAGCGTTTCGAAGGTTTAACTCACTTTCCCCGACATAGTTCTCGTCAGTTTCTGATTATTTGGCAAATATGTGCTGAACACATCTATTGCCCTCAGTAGATTCCTCCTAGTGCCCCTGCAAGTTTTATACTGAGCACGACCTAGTTCCATCTCATTCCTAACTCCCCATTCCCTCATACACACAGAGATATTCAGATTCAAATGGTGTATTTCTAAACTTCTCCAGGCCTTTATCTTTATCTTTACAGAAACACAAAACAAAGTGCACACACACACACACACACACACACACACACACACACACACACACACACAGACACAGAGGAGAGAGAGAGAGAGGGAGAGAGAGAGAGAGAGAGAATCGTAACACACACACACACAGACACAGAGAGAGAGAGAGAGAGAGAGAGAGAGAGAGAGAGAGAGAGAGAGAGAGAATCGTAATTTCTTCAATTACTCAGTATCATACAGATGCGCTTTTTTTTTCTTTTTTTTTTTTTTGAGAGAGAACAAACCTAAGATTCATGTCGGGAGACCTCGTTACACCATAATGTACACACCACAATCTCCATGAAATGAATCGCGGCCCAATACTGAAGCTACCTTTTTCCTTTTCACTCCTTGCTAAACAACCTACCACAGAGTCTTGGGAACATATCAAGAATGGTAAAGGGAAACACCGAGCTCATAATTTTCTTGCAAATGAAATGATAGGAAGCTAATGATAGGAAGGCTTACGGTTTCTGGAATCCAGTCGCTTAAGCGGAAGATCACTATACTCCCCCCTCCCTACTACCCTCAAACACTTTCTGTCTCTGTCGCTGACTCTGTGGTTATGTTCAGATAATAGGTCAGAGAGAGGTCAAGGCAGCGAGAAGATTGAGAGGAAAGTGGGCATTAATATATTGCCATAGGACAAACAGATTCGTGAACGTTTAATAGGATCCAACAGCACACGCACCTAAACGGACGTTAATCCGATGTAAATGGACTATCAAGCTGCTGGCAACTCTCTGGCTATAAGTATCACGACAGTCATTATCTGATTCATTCTTCTGACCATTGATTGACATTCATGTCTTGAAGGAAATGGAGAATCTGTGTGTTGTTCTAATACCCTACTGATATCATCTCTCTCTCTCTATCTGTCCGTGGGCAGGGGTGGTTGGGTCTGTGGGGTGTGCTCGACAGCTGGAGGGTGGTGTTTCTTGCCGGTGGGTTCTGCAGTCATGAAATACGGGCTGGTACGCCCATGAGGGATGCTACTTTAAGGCTGTTATGAGTTGCATCCTGTGGTCCGATTTACCTCTGTTCAGGAGCAGTTATGTCCCTTGATATCTTAATGGAGTGTCCTGCGCGTGCCTGTACCCATCGTCATCATCACAGCGCAGGCCTCCAAGGGTGGTACAGGACTGCTCTAAAGGCAGGTGAAGACAGTGCTTCTCTGGGTCCTCCCCAGCACCTTCGGGTGGTTTTTTTTTCTTTTTTCTTCTGTGTGTTTCTGATACCCTACTGATATGATCTCTCTCTCTCTCTCTCTCTCTCTCTCTCTCTCTCTCTCTCTCTCTCTCTCTCTCTCTCTCTCTGCATGTCTTTCTCCCTTTGTCTCTTTCTCTTTCTCTTTATGTGAGGGCCACAACACAAGCATACACACACACACACACACACACACACACACACACACACACACACACACACACACACACACAGTTCTATCAAAAACAAACCAAAAAAAGGAAGAAACAAAACAAAATCCAACAAATGCAGCATTCAAATAAGACCAAAACGGTCTAGCTCTCTCAAAAAGTAAAAGGAAAAAGGAAAAAGACAGACAGAAAGAAAGAAGGAATGAACGAAAAAGAAAGCAAGAATAAAACAAAAGCGAAAAAAGCGAAATAAGAAAGAAAGAAATATATATAGAAATAAAAGAAAGAAAGAACGAAAGAAAGAAGAAGAAGAAAAGAAGAAGAAGAAGAAGAAGAAGAAACAGTTATTCGAATCTGCTCCCCCGTGTCTGGTGCAGACCCATTGCACGTGCCGGAACGGTTTTTTTTTTTTTTTTTTTTTTTTTTTTGTTGTCAGTGTGACATTTGAACTTGAGACGTGATCATTTTTAACCGTCAGACGAATGCGTACCTACTTGCCCTTCACCCTCTCTCTCCAGATCACCCTCCTCCCCTCTCCTCTACTCCATCCGCTAGAGAGTTCCCGTCTGTAGTCCATCCATCCAATGAAACGCACACACAAAGAAGCCTCGACCCAATTCGATTTTTCACATCTGACAGAGTCTGCTCACATTCCAGCTGAAGGCGTAAAATAGGACAGGGGACACAGGAAAACTAATTTCATTCCATTTTACAGATTGGAGCAAGGGAGATAACTCTGTTCTGGGCGATAGCTAACAGAAATGACTGTACCGACACAGTTTCAGATAAGATGTATGGATAGAGCCTCTCTCTCTCTCTCTCTCTCTCTCTCTCTCTCTCTCTCTCTCTCTCTCTCACACACACACACAAAACACACACCGCATATATACACACCACACTGCATGAAGATTCTCTCTCTCTCTCTCTCTCCTCTCTCTCTCTCTCACACACACACACACACACACACGCACACACACACCACACACACACACACACACACACACACACACACACACACACACACACACACTCCTTCTGGAAAACTTGACAGACTAAAACTTATCATCGAAATGACGGCGTTAGATTAACATCCTGAGTTCTTCGTTCTTCGTAAAGTTTTTCATAAAAAGATGTGGTTTCATCTAACATTTCTTTTTGTTTCTAAAAAACGCGTCCTTTATTTGTTACTAATTTTGACATTTGTTTGCTGACATAATGTCTTTTTTTTCCAGAGAGCAGAAATATTTCGTCACCTTTTCTCCTTGAGATGCCCATCTTGCTTTTGATCTGATAATAATTCCATCCATTCTAGCTTTTCTTAGATCTTCCATTTTTTTTTTTTTTTTTCCTCTAAACAAACTCTATCATTGTCACTTTTCTTTTGCTTTGCTTCCAAGTATTGTATCTCTTTCTCTAGATTTTCTTCCTTCACATTTTGCTCTCTCTTCTTTTTGATAGAATATGCTATGGTTTTCGCTCTTATTTCCATTAAAAGGGTGTCAAGAAATAATTGGTCGGTTACACTCAATTGAACTTCATGATTCGGGATAAATCTAATTTTTTCTCTTACATAAACTAAAACCCGCGTATTGTTCTTTTACAATTTAAACTAAGTTTTGGATCGTTCTTCTTTTTTACATATGATTTCTATTGTTATAAGAGAATGATCACTTCGATAACCATAGAGAATGTCAGCATTCTTCACATTGGAAAGAAATGATTCAGAAACCAAAAAAAAAAAATCTAAACGGCTTTGTTGAAAGGGATTTTAATCGTCTCCAAGTGTAGCGAAGAATTTCTGGATTATATTCTCTCCATATGTCTACTAATTCTAAATCTGACATCATTTCGAATACCTTTTCTTGTGCTTTAACATTATTGACGTGTTTTGTAGTTGCAATAGTCTAAATTAGGATTCAACACAAGATTCCAGTCTCCAGCAATTATGATATTCGGTACATATAACTCTCGATTTGGTTCTGCAAATTAGAGAAAAAAAAGTTGGATCATCCCTGTTTGGTCCGTATATGTTTACCAATCCTATTTGTTTTCCCATAGTGTTTTACTAGGATTATGTAGTTACCCCACAGTCTTTGATGGTTTTTTTCTATCTTGAATTCGAAATTGTTGTTTAGTAAAATAGCTACACCTCTAGATCTGCTATTGTTTGACGAAAAAAAAAAAATGCACTCATACCCCCATTCTGCTCTAATCTGGCGTTCTAATTTTGACGAAAAATGTGTATCTTGAAGAAAGTATACGGAGTATTGTTTTTGCCTTAAGTATTGAAAAACGTCTCTCCTTTTTCCAAAATCGGCTAGGCCCTGGCAGTTAAGAGATGACAACGTAAAAACTACTCATTGCGTTTTATCAGTCCTAAACGGTGAAAAGCTCCTTTTAATTTAACATTAATAGTATTTTTGTGCCACTTACAGTTTTCCCAGATACGCAGTATGTAGTTTGTTAGCTTATCACCCCCAGTTCTTCATATTTTGATAATCTCTTACATTCATCCTGTAGCACACGCACGCACTCTTTCTGTCTTTTCTGTTTACAAACATTCGCTCGCACGGACATGTTAACTGCGTTTTGTATGTTTAAGTTAAGTAGTCGACGTGTGTTAACTGCTGACTATTTTTTTCTAGCATGAAATAACATTATTAACATTCACCGAGATATCAAGCTACGTGTTGAATATATACACCAACCAGAGTATGTATCCATAAAATTAATATCAATAATAGTAGTGATACTGACAACAGCACCACCAACAAAACGACAATAACACTAATTGTTATCGTCATCATCATAATCATCACCACCACCATCACCACCTCCATCCTGATCATCATCAACATCGTCGTCACCCTCACTGACAACTTCATAGTAATATCCAAGGACAAATGGTACACTATAATAATAACAGTATCAGAAATGTGGTCAATGTCGGTGAAAGAAAAACTTTGCAATAACGACTTGAAAGTTGAACATGACCAAGATATCCTTCTATATAATGAATTTCCCACCAACCAGTGTGGAAGGGTGGGTCTTGTAGAGGAGGCACCGCGCTATATGAGGCGGATGTGCGTGAAGAACGATTGATAGGGACCCGGAACGGGGGAGGGGGGGGGGGGGGGGGAGGGGGGAGGGGGGAGGGGGAGGGACGGGAAGGAAGGGCAGGGGGGCGAGGGCGGGGGGGAAAGGAGGAGGGGACGGGGGAAAGAGGGGGGACGG
This sequence comes from Conus betulinus, assembly GCA_016801955.1. NCBI lineage: Eukaryota > Metazoa > Mollusca > Gastropoda > Neogastropoda > Conidae > Conus > Conus betulinus. The sequence goes on along the minus strand of JADBJO010003002.1, from coordinate 211,154 downwards.
AAAGGAGGGACACGGGGACGGGGGGGGGGAGGGGGGGGGCACGGGACGGAAAGGGACAAGACAGGGGGGGGGAGGGAGCACGGGACGGAAAGGAAAAGGGGGGGGGGGGGGGGGGGGGGGACGAGGAGGAGAGAGGGGCGAGGGCAGGGGGGAGAGGAGCATGGACACAGGAACCGGACAGAGGTGGGGGGGGGGGGGGGGGGGGGGGGGGGGAGGAGGAGGGGAGGGGGGGGGGGGGGGGGGGAAGAGAGGAGCACGGGGCGGAAAAGAACAAGACAGGGGGGGGGGGGGGGGGGGGGGGGGGGAGCAGGGGAGGGGGGGGGGGGCGGGGAAGAGAGGTGCACAAGACGGAAAGGAACAAGATGGGGGAGGGGGAGGGGGGGGGAGGAGGAGGGGGAGGGGGCGAAAGGTGGGGAAGAGGAGCACGGGACGGAAAGGAAAGAGAGAAGGGGGGGGGGGGGAAGAGGAGGGGGGGGGGACGAATGGCGGGTAAGAGGAGGACGGGAGGAAAGGGACGGGATGGAAAGGGGGGGGGGGGGGAGGGGGGGGGGGGGGGGGGGGGGGGGGGAGGGGGGAGGGGGGGGGGGGGACGAGGAGGGGGGACGGAAAGTACGGAAAGTAACAAGACAGGGGGAGGGAGGGGGGACAAGAAGGGGGGGGGGGGGGGGGGGGGGGGACGAGGAGGGGTAGGGGGGCGAGGGCGGCAAAGGGGAGCACGGAATGGAAAGGAACAAGACAATGGCAGGTTCCCATAGGGAAAAAAAAAAATAATAATATATTAGTGCTAATGACAACAGCATCACCAACAACGACAATAACACTAATTGTTATCGTCATCATCATAATCATCACCACCACCATCACCACCTCCATCCTGATCGTCTTCAACATCGTCGTCACCCTCACTGACAACTTCATAGTAATATCCAAGGACAAATGGCACACTATAATAATAACAGTATAAAAAAAACGTGGTCAATGTCGGTGAAAGAAAAACTTTGCAATATCGACTTGAAAGTTAACATGACCAAGATATCCCTCTCTATAATGAATCTCCACCGACCAGTGTGGAAGGGTGGGTCTTGTAGATGGACAGGAGAAAGGGGGGGGAGGAGAGAGACACCGCAGAATATAAGAGGCAGATGTGCGTGAAGAATGATTGATGGGAGGGACCTGGGATGGGGGGGGGGGGGGGGGGGGGGGGGGGGGGGGCTAGAGGGGGAGGGGGGGGGAGCACGGGGGGGGAGAGAGAGGAAGAGAGAGGGGCGATGGCGGGGGGAGAGGAGCACGGGGGCGCGGGGGAAGAGGAGGGGGGGGATGGAAAAAGGAACAAACAAGGGGGGGGGGGGGGGGGGGGGGGGGGGGGGAGGAGGGGGGGAGAGGGGCGAGGGCGGGGAAGAGAGGAGCACGGGACAGAAAGGAACAAGACAATGGCAGATTCCCATAGGGAAAAAAAAAAAAAAAAAAAAAAATGATAATGACATGACAACACACACCAGCAACGACAATAACACTAATTGTCATCGTCATCATCATAATCATCACCACCACCATCACCACCACCATCCTGATGATCATCATCAACATCGTCGTCACCCTCACTGACAACTTCATAGTAATATCCAAGCACAAATGGCAGACTATATAATAACAATATCAAAAACGTGGTCAATGTCGTTGAAAGGAAAACTTTGCAACATCGACTTGAAAGTTAAACATGACCAAGATATCCCTCTCTATAATGAATCTCCACCGACCAGTGTGTGGAAGGGTGGGTCTTGTAGATGGGCAGGAGAAAGGGGGAGGAGGAGGCACCACAGGATATGAGGCGGATGTGCATGAAAGAATGATTGATAGGGACCTGGGACGGGGTGGGGGTGGGGGGGGGGGGGGGAGGGGGGGCCAAAGGGTGGAAAGGGGGGGGGGGACGGACGAGGAAGGGAGGTGGACGAGGTTGGGGAAGAGGAGCACGGGACAGAAAGGAACAAGACAGAGGAGGGGGGGAGGGAACAATACGGAGGTGGGGGGAGGGGGGAGGAGGGGGGGGGGGGGGGGCGAGGGCGGGGAAGAGGAGCACAGGACGGAAAGGAACAAGACAGAGGAGGAAGGGGGGACAAGGAGGGGAGGGGGGGCGAGGGTGAGGAATAGGATCCCGGGACATAAAGGAACAAGTCAGACGGGGGAAAAGGAACAAGACAGAGGGGGGGGGGGGGGGGGGGGGGGGGGGGGAGGGGGAGGGGACGGGGAGGGGGCGAGGGCGGGGAGGGCGGGGAAGAGGAGCACGGGACAGAAAGGAACAAGACAATGGCAGATTCCCATAAGAAAAAAAAAAAAAAAAAAGTAATAATAATGACAACACACCACCACCAGCAACGACAATAACACTAATTGCTATCGTCATCATCATCATAATCATCACCACCACCATCACCACCACCATCCTGATCATCATCAACATCGTTGTCACCCTCACTGATAACTTCATAGTAATATCCAAGCACAAATGGCAGACTATAATAATAACAATATCAAAAACGTGGTCAATGTCGTTGAAAGGAAAACTTTGCAATATCGACTTGAAAGTTAAACATGACCAAGATATCCCTCTCTATAATGAATCTCCACCGACCACCAGTGTGGAAGGGTGGGTCTTGTAGATGGGCAGGAGAAAGGGGAGGAGGAGGCACCACAGGATATGAGGCGGATGTGCATAAAGAATGATTGATAGGGGGACCTGGGGGGGGGGGGGGGGGGGGGGGTCTAAAGGGTGGAAGGGGGGGGGGGGGGACGAGGAAGGGAGGGGGGACGAGGAAGACGGGACGCGGAAGAGGAGCACGGGACGAAAAGGAACAAGACAGAGGAGGGGGGAGGGAACAAGGAGGGGAGAGGGGGGCGAGGGCAGGGAAGAGGAGCACGGGGCTTAAAGGAACAAGATGGGGGGGGGGGGGGGGGGGGGGGGGGGGGGGGGGGGGACGAGGCGAGGGGCGGGGGAAGAGGAGCATGGGACAGAAGGAACAAGACAGAGGGGGGGGGGGGGGGGGGGGGGGGGAGGAGGGGGGGGGGGCGAGGGCGGGGAAGAGGAACATGGGACGGAAGGAACAAGACGGAGGTGGGGGGGGGGGGGGGAGGGGGGGGGGGGCGAGGGCGGGAAGGAGGAGCATGGGACGGAAAGGAGCAAGACAGAAGGGGGGGGGGGGGGGGGGGGACAAGGAGGGGAGGTGGGACGAAGGCGGGGAAGAGGAGCATGGGACGGAGAGGAGCAAGACAGGGGGGGGGGGGGGGGGGGGGGGGGAGGAGGGGAGGGGGACGACGGGGGAGGCGGGGAAGAGGAGCATGGGGACGGAAAGGAACAAGACAGAGCAGGGGGGGGGGGGGGGGGGGGGGGGGGGGCACGGAGGGGAGGGTGGACGAAGGCGGGGAAGAGGAGCATGGGACGGAAAGGAACAAGACAGAGCGGGGGGGGGGGGGGGGGGGGGGGGGGGGGGGGGGGGACACGGAGGGGGAGGGGGCGAGGGCGGGGGGAAGAGGAGCATGGGACGGAAAGGAGCAAGACAGAGGGGGGGGGGGGGGGGGGGGGGAGGGGAGGGGGCGAGGGCGGGGAAGAGGAGCATGGGACGGAAAGGAACAAGACAAAGGAGGGGAGGGGGGCGAGGAGGGGAGGGGGGCGAGGGGTGAGGAAGAGGAACACGGGACGTAAAGGAACAAGTCAGACGGGGGAAAAGGAACAAGACAGAGGGGGGAGGGGGGGAGGGGACGGGGGGAGGGGGAGGGGGCAAGGGCGGGGGGAAGAGGAGCACGGGACGGCAAGGAACAAGGCAATGGCAAATTCCCATAGGAAAGAAAAAAAAAAAAGTTAGTCTTTGATTCCCAAAACAGTCACCGATGCACCCCCGACACCCCCCCCCCCCCCCCCCCCCATCCCGTGAAAACAAAAAAAAACAAAACAAAACAAACAAAAGAAAAAAATGTGTGATAGTAATGTATTTCATCAAACGTGTGTTATATTTACACTAGAAATGTATCATTGTTGTGTCTCTTTTTTGTCAGTGGTGTTCCTCAACTTTGATGCCTGGTTTGTTGTTCGAGAATCTTCACAATGACATTCTTTATCATAAGAATGGAAGGAAGACCTTGTGCTTCACTGATGTAGATTTGGATAACAATCACCCTAATAGTAGAAATTTAATTACTCTTTTTTCCCCTCTGAAGGCACGTCTTTCGATGTTCTGGCAGCTTTTTACTGACAGAGAGACTAGTCACTCAGGCTTCATTTATGCACACATAGGGAACCTCCCTCTCTCTCTGTCTCCGTCTGTCTGTCTGTCTGTGTGTCTGCCTCTCTCTCTCTCTCTCTCTCTCTCTCTCTCTCTCTCTCTCTCTCTCTCTCTCTCTCTCTCTCTCTCGTCTCTCTCGTTAACACTCTACTGATAAGCATCTGCATACTGTCGAGTATCACCCTGAAAGTGACGACAACAGTGATGATGGCTATGATAAAGAGTATGATGATGGAAGCGTTAATGATGATAATCACAGAAGTTTAAATCAGCCTATTTCAATTGCAGAAATTTTGATGGCTTTGAGAAAAACAAAGACACGCAAAGCTGCTGGTCCTGATAGAATCATTGGGGAACTATTAAAACATACTTGTAAATCGAATTAAATCCTGGATTTTCTCATGCAATTTTTCAACTCTCATTTGATAAAGGGATTTACCCGGAAAGTTGGACAGAATCAATTGTTCTTCCTATAATTATATAAAAACGGGACCCAACGATCCTAACAACTACAGAAGTGTTTCACTTTGCAGTGTGTGTAGTAAACTGTATAGTGCTGTTATTAACAGTAGACTTCAAGAATGGGTAGAGCAAAACAATATCACCGGAGAACTCCGAGCGAAATTATTCTATTATCGATCACATGTTTACCTTGATGGCTTTCAATCAAAAAACAATTTTCTTTAAATCGCAAAGTGTATGTTGCTGTGATTGACTTCGACAAAGCAATTGACTCTGTCATCAGAGGTATTCTTTGGCCTATCTTGTTAAAAAATGGAACAAGAGGTAAACTTTACAAATGCATCATGAGTATGTATGATTGTGTAAAAGCAAGAGTAAGAAGTGGCGCTACTTAATTAACAATATACATCACATGTACATCTGGAGTTAAAGAGGGTGATATTTGTAGTCCTGTTTTGTTTACACTCTCTATAAATGTGTTGACAGCAGAGGTTGTGGATTCTGGAAGGCACGGTGCTACATTTACACATGACTTCTTGGAAATCTTCATTCTCCTCCTAGCGGACGACATACTGTTTAATTGCAGAAACAGTTTTTATTTGCAAAATCAGTTAAACAGTTTACAACGAGCTGCTGATTCCCTTCAATTGAATGCAAATATGAAGAAAAAGTAATATAATAGTATTCAGAAAGGGAGAGTACCTTTCTGACAGAGAAACTTGGACATATAATGGACAGGTAAAACCAGTAGTAAATGTTTATAAATATTTTGGGCATATACTTTCACACTCGTTTCAGTTTTACTTTTGCATGTAAAAATCTTCCATGCAGGGCCAAAAAATGCGTAATTATGCGTTATGAAGAGCTTATCCTTGTTAAAAAAATTCTTTTCAATTGTTTCTGAAGTTATTTGATGTTCAGATCCAACCTGTGTTACAACATAGAGCTGAAGTATGGGGAATGGAAGCTGCTGCTATTCATTGTGAAAAGCTTCGTTTATATGCATTGAAAAAGCTTCTTGGAGTTTCGCCACTGACACCTGATGCTTTTGTCTATGGCGAGACAAACTGATATCCTGTATATTTGTTGTCTGCAGTCAAATGTATCCAATACTGGTTTAAAATTAACTCAGATGGATGTTCAAAGACTACCTCACAAGGCATACAGAATGTTGTTAGATCTGGATGGTAAGGGCAAGAAACACTGGGTGTCGAATGTTCGCAACAAGCTATATGAATATGGATTTGGTGTTGCATGGCTGAGTCAAGGTGCTGGTGAAGCAAAAGCCTTTATACGTGTATTTCGTGAAAGATTGATTGACTGTAGATGGCAAGAATGGGACTTTCATATTGAAAATAGTGATAGATTGCATTTCTATAGAAAGATAAATGGTTTACATAGTGTGCCAAGATACATGTCAATGTCTATTAATAAAGGATGGAAAATTTAGTTTTGGTATATCTGACATCTATGTTCATCGTTCTCGCTACAGACAATCAAGAAACTGTTATCTTCTTTGTCCATTAGGTGGCGCGTCAAAAGACATGAATGTCATTTTGTGCTTATTGCCTACAACTTTGTGATCTCAGAGAACAGTTTATTCCACTTAAACATTTCAAACAGCCATGCTTATTCAAACTTGTTATGTTAATGTCGTCAAGAAATGAGAATAGCGTCAAACAGCTCGTGTTATATTTGAGCAAAGCATTTAACAGAAGAAGTCTGTATGTATCTTAGTACTAATTTTATGGGACTGTATGTCTTTTACATGTACCCCCCCCCCCCCCCCCCCCCCTAAGAGGCTATGGCCTTTACAAATAAAATGTCATCTCTCTCTCTCTCTCTCTCTCTCTCTCTCTCTCTCTCTCTCTCTCCTCTCTCTCGGAAAAACTCTCTCTCTCTCTCTCTCTCTCTCTCTCTCTCTCTCTCTCTCTCTCTCTCTTGAAACTGACGGAAGATAGAGAGTGATAGTTCGGTAAAGAAGCACAAGCAATACTCAGATAAAAAGAAAGCCGTTTCTGAGGCAACAGGCTGATGACTTCGCAAAGAAAACTTAATCAATGCTAGAACTGTGTGCCGCGCACATCACCATCATCATCATCGCCAATATTTTTTTTTTATTAACAGCAACAACAACAAGTAAAAGAAGGAATGTCTACGCATGAGCTGCGTGATCTAATCAATATTGCCGTCATTTTCAAATCTCCTTTGGTTTGGAGACATTAATGAGTGAAGAATATGTCCTCCTCTAGAGACCGTTGCTGCAATTTATGAAATTAAAACACAGAACATTAAAAAAAATTAAAGTGAGGAACACGTAAACCCCTTTTCTTTCTTGGTCATCTTCTTCTCTCTCTGTTCTGTTTCCAAAGTGGTTATATAATACCGCTAAATGCTAACATTTACTCCTCATCTAATAAAGCAGGAGATTATCGAGTATACAGTTTCACAGGCTGATAAAGGGAAGCTTTATGGTTTCCAGAATCCAATCTCTTAAAAGGAAGGTCACCATACCCTACTCCCTCCTACCCTCAAACACTCTCTCTGTTCTGTCTCTGACTGTGGTTATGCTCATGTGGATGTATCAGATCAGCGGAAGGTCAAGGCCACCAGACAGTGGGGATTCATGTAGAGCGCCATGAGACACAGAGGTTCGTGAACGCTAAATGGATCCAGCAGCAAACACACCTAAACGGACCATCATTCGATGTGAATAAACTACCAAGCGGCTGACAGCTCTCTGGCTATAAGTATCATGAAATTATCATCTGATTTCTTTGGCGTGTCCATTGCTCGTCATGAACGTGTCACTGGGAATGGGTTTTCTGTGGTTTTCTGATGCTGCACAGATAACATAAAACTCTGTCTCTGTCTCTGTCTCTGTCTCTCTCTCTCTCTCTCTCTCTCTCTCTCTCTCTCTCTCTCTCTCTCTGTATGGAAACTTACCAGAAAAAAGCCATAAACTTCTAACAACAAACAAACAAACTTCTAACAACAAACAAACAAACAAACAAGTAAAGCATACAAAAAGGATCAAAACTATCCAGATATCCAAAAAATTAAAGGACAAAAGAAGAAAGAAAGAAGAAGGACAAAAGAAAGAAAAAAGAAAACGAAAGTGAAAAAGAATAAGAAAGAAAGAAAGAAAGAAAGAAAGAAAAAGAAGAAGAAGAAGAAGAAGAAGAAGAAGAAGAAGAAGAAGAAGAAGAAGAAGAAAATCATTGCAGTCTGCTCCCGTGTCTGGTGCAGACACATTGCACGTGCCAGAAACTTTTTTTTTTTTTTCATTTTTTTAAAAGTCGCTTTTCAACATGAGACGCGATCATTTCCAACCGTCAGAAGGATGCGTGCCTATCTTCCCTTCACCCTTCCTCTCCAGATCCCTCCTCCTCCTCTCTCCCCTACCCCATCCCCAACTGTTCTCACCCGGAATTTTCCCCTGGCACGCACTCACAAGGAAACCTCCACCTAATCAAATTTTTACATCTGACAGAATCTGCTCACATTCCAGATGAAGACGAAAACAAAGTGGGCAGGGGAGATAAAAACTAATTTCATTCCATTTTACACACTGAAATAAGAAAGCTAACTCTATTCGGGGAGAAAGCCAACAGCCATGTGACTGCCCTGACACCCGTTTCTGATAAGATTCCTCTAAGTTGTATGGCCAGAATTTCTCTCTCTCTCTGTCACACACACACACACACACACACACACACACACCACACACACACACACACGTGCGCTCACACACACACACACACACACACACACACACACACACACACACACACACACACACACACACACACACACACACACAAACACACGAATTCTGCATGCAAATTCCCTCTGGAAAACCTGACAGATCAATTATGGATATACATGAGGATGTCCATGATTCTGGGCAATGGCGTTGGGACACAGGAAACGATCGATCGGCGAAGTATGGTTTCATTGCAGACTTCACTTTCCTCACGCTAATTTGTTCTGCTAGTTCAAAATAACCACAACGTAAGCAAGGTCGTAAACAACGGACACTTGCTGCTCTATTTGAAAGTATCCAATAATAATATTGATCACCGAACATGAGTTTTATTTACAGTAGAAACTAAGACAACTATGGCGGTTGCCCTCAGAATACTGTGTGCTTGTTGTGAATCAGCTTACTGGTCTGTTTCAACATTTCATGTACTCTAAAAAATTGTATTAAAATTGTGTGCAGTGATGATCTTTGAATAATAATCTTTCTATGTAAAAGGCGATTGGGCGCACAGTGAAACTGTGGTGGAAAGTGAGTGTGTCGGCAGTGACATTACAAAGTTACAAAAACGCAATCGAGGAAATGGCCATCCCGAGGCGGATATAGTTTCGTATGTAGATTTCCGTCATTGGGTCAAGGTTGCGTGAGTGGAATTTTTGAGACAGTAGTACGTCATGATAGAGTGATTTCAGGTGTTGTAGTACGTCATAATAGAGTGATTTCAGGTGTTGTGGTACGTCATGATAGAGTGATTTCAGGTGTTGTGGTACGTCATGATAGAGTGATTTCAGGTGTTGTAGTACGTCATGATAGAGTGATTTCAGGTGTTGTAGTACGTCATGGTAGAGTGATTTCAGGTGTTGTAGTACGTCATGATAGGGTGATTTCAGGTGTTGTGATTCAGCAGCGTGTGGTCAGCTGACCTGCCTAGCGTAAGCTACACATGGCCGGAAACGAAACCATACAATGTTGGAGAAAAAAAAAAAGCCTTTGAAATTATCACAGACCACTGATATTACCAAATACCATCTTCTTGATTTAACAATGTTTAGTCAATTAGAAGCATTGAAGACGTATGTGGAGATTAAGGGATTTATTTCCCGGAAGTTGCACATGGTACAAAAGTACATATAATATCTGTTTCTATAGATGCACTTTGAAAAAGAAAAAGAATAATGTTTTTTTTTGTCTCGTTCACTAAGTATATATTGGATATATAAATTTTCTTAACCGATGTTTTGTGCAAAATAAGTGCCCCAGCAATGTAATATATTGCACACCTTTGCCAAGAAGTGTGCAAATGTTCTGAAGTATTATTTCAGCGCCTATTTGAATCCACACTTTGGTGAAAAATAAGTGATATAACACGCAAACACAATGCAGTACTCATATTTCTTTTTCATTTCATACAACAAATGCATACATTACATCAAACCATGAAATGAACCCTCACTTTTACGCGAGTAAATTGACAAAGCATTGGACTTGAAAACCAGTTCAACCCCGCTACCCAGTATCATGGACGTTCACATATTCATGTCAGGATCACATTTAGTTTCTCAGAATAACACCATTCTCGCACAATGCTCAGTTCTAGAAACATGAGATGGGGCGTAAGTTAGTAAACCATGGCATTTCTTTTAGAACCAAAACCACTACACTATCGACATCCAGTTTCACTGAAAGACACGACCATCTCTTGGTCTGTCCTGCTGGATTCTAAGCGGGCTTGGCAGTGTATATGACGGACAATTACAACAATGATCAAGATAATCAAAGCATTTGGTAGGGAAGGGGTTCACAGTTGTTGTACTGTTTCTTCTAATACAGGGATTAGTGAACCCAGGATGACGAGGCTACCACAGTGATAATTTTGATGCCAAAATGTCATTGCACTGTTACTAAGGGAATTGTGTTTATAGTGTAAAATAAATGCTTTTCATGTTAGAATTCTAATGCAGATTTTCTGAGATTCATAATTCGCCGTAAGAAAGAGATGACTTGTTATCCTCTGTGTTTGTGTGTGTTGTGTGTGTGTGTGTGTGTGTGTGTGTGTGTGTGTGTGTGTGTGTGTGAGAGAGAGAGAGAGAGAGAGAGAGAGAGAGAGAGAGAGAGAGAGACAGACAGACAGACAGACCGACAGACAGACAGGCAGACACGCAGGCAGGCACCCTAAGCAAATAAACAGACAGACTGGACAGGATGACAGACAGACAGAAAAAAGAGACAGAGCCATAGCTAGAGTTACAGCCAAAACACACACACACACACACACACACACACACACACACACACACACACACACACACACAGAGAGAGAGAGAGAGGAGAGAGAGAGAGAGAGAGAGAGAGAGAGAGAAATGAATGAATGAGAATGGTTTATTGTGATAAGCTTTACAAAGCCCTTTTACCCAGTGTGGAAAAATGGGGAAGGGGTAGGGATTGTGTATAAACAAAAATCATAGATAAACATGATCGATACACAACAGAAAAGTTCATCGTGACGAGGAATCCAGATCACGGAAAAGGCATCGAATTCAGTTATCAACACCAACATGAGTTACAGTCAGATTAAAACAAAAAAAAGTTCATGAACATTTGCAATGCGACAATGCAACAGTCATGATGGACCGCCAAGATTTCAGTTTTCCACATCTGCGTTATGTGTTGCGGCGCCTCTCCATTCTTCCTTCAAGGAACACAAGCGGTCATCCATTTTCCTTGTGATTTCTTCCGAACATGTCATGACGTCTCTTCTTGTAATATTGTCTGCTCTTGCTGTCGTTGACTTCATGAAATCAGAGGAATCTTCACAATCACAGCTATTATCTGTCATACACACGTTTGCTTCTGCGACAAACTCTTCAGTTTCACGTTGTGTTGGAAGTCTGTGACGTAGATACTAATTGACTGTTTTTGTCTTTCGGCGTCAGAAATATCTTCTACAATATCTTCATCAACACTTTGTCTGTCCACATCACTGTCATTATGGGATTCTAACTTGGGACAACAGTAACTGACTGACAGTCTAGTCACATTGCGCCATGTCGATGCGTGTTTCATTGCCAGATGGTGCACTTGGTGCAGGCAAAGCTACAGATGAGGGATGTGGTTTGGAAACTGGAAGAAGTCCGCGCAGGCAGCTTCATCGATGTTGTCACTTCTTTCGGCATTGTGTAAACAGACAAGGTGGGGTTGGCAGGAACAGACCGGACGGGGTAAGCACACATTCACTCGCCTTTTGCTTCTTCCTGTGTTCCTCCGCCCTTCTCCTGTCCCTATTGACCTGTGACGCACATTTCCTCCTGAACACAGCACCGTGAACTTTGGCTTGCACGGCAGGGGAATGGTCGGCAATGGTTTTTTTTTTTTTTTTTTAATCTAAGAATGACAACAGTCTGATTTTCTTTGCCTTCGGTTTTAAGGACGATGTTGCACAGAGCAGCGTTCAGAATGTTTTCTAAACTCGATGGAAAACATTCAAGAGGCATTTTTAAAAAGTTTTTCGGACAACATTTACCAAGCTGTGAGAAGTTCGACTTGCTGGCAGCCAGACGAGGGAAGTTAGAGAGAGAGAGAGAGAGAGAGAGAGAGAGGAGAGAGAGAGAGAGAGAGAGAGAGAGAGAGAGAGAGCATGCACACACACACACACAGAGAGAGAGAGAGAGAGAGAGAGAGAGGGATAGAGAGAGAGAGAGAGGGAGAGAGAGTGGAGAGACAGAGAGAGGAGGTACCAACAGAGCCAACACACACAAGAGAGCACACACACACGAGAGAGAGAGAGAGGAGAGCGAGAGAGAGAGAGAGAGAGAGAGGAGAGAGAGAGAGAGAGAGAGAGAGCAGTGAGAGCATGACACACACACACACGAGAGAGAGAGAGAGAGAGAGAGAGAGAGAGAGAGAGAGAGAGAGAGAGAGAGAGAGAGAGAGAGAGAGAGAGGAGAATCATTGGAAATGGAAGAGTGGGAGTGAAGGGAGGGGATGAGTGAATCGTCCCTCGTAAAATGTAAAATTCCAAGATACAAGATAGCTCTGAAGATTAACTTGATACAAGATAGCTCTGAAGATTAACTTGGTATTAGTTACATTTCTTTTTTTTTACTCTTCCCTTTTTCCCCCCTCCCCTTTTCTTATCACTGTCAATTACCTTGAGCCAAAGACAGAAGTAGGACACCTCTGAGCTGTGTTCATATGTCAATCGTATCTTTTTTTCACCTCGTACTTTCTGTTCCTTTAGTCGTCCATTTGATAAATAGCTTCCTCCATAAAAGAGGATTGAATTCAAAGAGAACTAGATGGTGGCGTGTGGGTGAATGTTTGAGGGATTTACGGAGAAGAAAGCAACCAGGATTTGAAAATAGGGTGGAAACTGCATACACCTTGTGGTCGTGTGTCAGTGCGCCTACACACGCACCTCTGCGCGCGAGCGCATGTGTTTTCAGTGTGTGTGTGTGTGTGTGTGTGTGTGAGTGAGTGAAGGGTGAGGGTATACGCGTACACTTGAAAGCACTTACGATATCAGTTCTGAGCGCTAGAACATGAACCTATTAATTCTTTTCCACCTCGCGATTTTGCAATATTGAGGATGTGAAAAATGAATCCACCTGATCGCAGTGACATTTCCAGAAATAGATTCTATCTAACTTCATAAAAAATGACCAGAGCTTCAGTGTTCGAGCTTGGGAGAGTCACGCATTATGCCCTACCCCTGAATTTAAGTTCTTGTTTTTCTTTTTTTTTACGTCTAAAACTTCAACTTAAACACAGCCAGCACTCTGTTAACATTGCAGATAGTTGTGTATTTTAAGACAGTTTCTAACTACACACACACACACACACACACACACACACACACACACACACACACACACACACACACACACACACACCACACACACACACACACACACACATACACAAACACACACACACACACACACAACGCGCACACACACACACACACACACACACACACACACACACACACACACGCACACACACGCACGCACGCACGCACGCACGCACGCACGCACACACACACACACACACACACACACACACGTGCGCGCGCAAACATCGGTTCCTACTCCTGCGTCTACAATCTATTAAGTCACCAGTCTACAATCTATGTAGTCACCAGTCTAAAATCTATTTGGTCACCAGTCTACAATCTATTTGGTCACCAGATTTCAACGGATTAGTCAGAACATTATGAATTGTGACGTCACGAACAGGGTTAAAACAAAAAAAAAGGACCCAGTGAAACAGTTTGCAGTGAAAAAAAATGCAACAATAATGCATCAGCTTTGAAGACCCCCCCCCCAAAAAAAAAAAAAAAAAAAAAAAAGAAAAAAAAAAGAGAACGTAGAGAAAGAAAGTTGACGTTAAAAGAAAAAATGTACAGGCTCAAGAAAAGTTACTGAACAGAAGAAAATTCCAGACACAATTTCTGAAGGGTAGGGGCCGTCCATTTGAGAGGGCGCCTAACAGGGGCACAGTGACCGAATGGAAATCCTCCTCTTTGCCTGACACCCCATCCTCCCTCCCACCATAATTGAACTAATTCTTCCATATCTCTTCAACACTTTCCCGAAATATCCAGAAAAGGAAATTATTTGAGCTCGAGGTTTTGTCATGTTTTCAGCTGTCCTGTAAATCATTTATAAGTGTTTTATTCTTTTAGTTATCTGTCTGTTTTTTGGAATGAATGATCGCATTCTCAAGCAATCTTGAAGCGGAGTGCAGTTTCTGGGCAATGATTGAACGAACGGAACAGGGTTCTCTGGCTGTCTTTGAGCTGTTCCTTTTCAGGAAGACGTGTAGGAGTGATGATGAATGTTCCGCTCCCCTCTCCCCTCAGAGGAAGAGGAGATGGGTTCCAAGCTCTAGCGCTTTACAATCAACACTCGTTTACACAACGGGCTGCCTACCTGGGTAGTGCCGACTGAAGAGCTGCCAGCTGGCGCTTCATTCAGTCGTTTCCCGTGTCATCATCCAGTCAGTATCGTTCAATATCGATCACTCATTTTCCTTACTTCCTTCATTCTTTCCATTCTCACTCAGGGTGCATGCTATGTGTAACGTGTCATCCATACCAACGGCCAAACTGGCTTACTCTTCCGAATGTTGGTGATGGGATTTTACGTGTGTGCAAGATGCTATGCGTGCGTTCACACACGGAACCTCGGTTTATAGTCTCATTCGAAGGACTGTATGGGAAAATGGAGTCAAGAGAGAGAGAGAGAGACAGACAGACAGACAGACAGACAGAGAGAGAGAGAGATAGGGAAGCAGGTAAAATTGGTATTGGTGTGAAGGGAGGCCATGGAGTAATTAATCGTGTAATGTCAACAACAACAAAAAAAAAAAAAGTGAAGTAGCTGCTATGTAAAGGTCATTACAGCAAAACTGTGAAACTATAAGATATTTCTGAAGATTACCTTGGAAGTGCTTTTAATCTCTTTTTACTCTTCCCCTTTTTCCGCCCCCGGTCTTATCACTGTCAGTTACCTTGGCCCCAAAAGACAGAAGTAGGACGCCTCTGAGCTGTGTTCATATGTCAATCGTATCGTTTCCCACCTCCCACTTTCCTCCGTTCCGTCGGTCGTCCATTTGAGAAATGGCTTCCTCCACAAGAGATGATTGAAGTCAAGGCGGGCAAGGGACGTGTGGGAGGGTATTTAAAAGATATACAGAGAAACAGACAGACAGACAAATTCCGGCTCTACAAGTCACTAGTGGTCTCCATCCTGTTATATGGTTGCGAGACATGGGCACTGATGGTCGAAACAGAAAGAAGAATCCAGGCGTTTGAGACCAGGTGCCTGAGGAAACTACTCCCGCATCTTCTACAAAGAAACACAAGACCAATCATTATGTGCGGAACCTGGTCACTGTTGGACCCCACAAAACCACTTCTGGCAACCGTCAAACGACGGAAGATGGCATGGTTTGGCCCCGTCATTCGTCACAACGCCCTCTCCAAAACCATCCCTTCAAGGTTCCGTTGAAGGAAGGCGCAGAAGAGGACGTCAACGAAAGAGCTGGTCCGAAAATATAAAGGACAGGACCAAAATGACCATGCCAGATCTCCTCATGACAGCTACCAACAGAAGAGCCTGGAGAGAAACGGCGGCTGCCTCATCACGTCCCCCCCCCCCCCCCCCCCCAACGATCCCAGCGGTCAGGGGAAATGACTGACTGACTGACTGACAGAGAAACAAACGAGGAAAGGAAAATAGGGTGGCGACATGGACTGCTTACACCTTGTGGTCATGTAAGTGTGCTTACGCACGCATACGCATGCACGTGTGTGTTTGTGAGTGTGTGAGGGTGCGGTTCGCATGTATGTGAATGTTTGTGTGAGTGAGGGTTAGGGTGTATGCCTACACATCCCCGCAAAAAAACACTTACGGCATGAATTCTGAGTGCTAGAACATGATCCCGTTAGTTCTTTTCCACCGAAGGGATTTGCAGAATCAGGGCTACAAAAATGAGTCTACCTGACCACAGTGACGTTTCCAGAAATAGCCCTTATCTAACTTCATACAAAATGTTTAGACTTTCAGTGTTCGAAAGTGGGAGAGGCAAGCATTATGCCCTACCCCCAACTCCAGTTCTTTTTTTTTCTTCTTCTTTACTTCTGAAACTGGAAC